>JABXJD010000451.1:82500-110000 GCA_013375575.1 Percina caprodes
AACCCAATGTCCTACACCCATTAACCCAATGTCCTACACCCATTAACCCGATGTCCTACACCCATTAACCCGATGTCCTACACCCATTAACCCGATGTCCTACACCCATTAACCCGATGTCCTACACCCATTAACCCGATGTCCTACACCCATTAACCCAATGTCCTACACCCATTAACCCAATGTCCTACACCCATTAACCCAATGTCCTACACCCATTAACCCAATGTCCTACACCCATTAACCCAATGTCCTACACCCATTAACCCAATGTCCTACACCCATTAACCCAATGTCCTACACCCATTAACCCAATGTCTTACACCCATTAACCCAATGTCTTACACCCATTAACCCAATGTCCTACACCCATTAACCCAATGTCCTACACCCATTAACCCAATGTCCTACACCCATTAACCCAATGTCCTACACCCATTAACCCAATGTCCCTACACCCATTAACCCAATGTCCCTACACCCATTAACCCAATGTCCTACACCCATTAACCCAATGTCCTACACCCATTAACCCAATGTCCCTACACCCATTAACCCAATGTCCTACACCCATTAACCCTGTTTTTTTTGTGTTTAGCTTGGTCTTAAACTTCATTTAGAACTGGTCTTAAAAGTCTTAAATTTAACTTGTTTATACCTGTAGCCACCCTGGAGTTAGTGAGTGTTTGTTTTGTCCGCCCTCTCCTCCAGGATGAAGAGCACCATGAACCCACCTCAGACGTGCGCTCTCAGCTGCGCTTCTTCGAGCAGTTGGAGCGGATGGAGAAACAGAGGAAGGACGAGCAGGAGAGAGAGATCCTGCTGAAGGCTGCCAAGGTACACACACACACACACACACACACACACACTAACCTTTACAGTGGTCTTTTGTGCATCTGTTGTGTATCTGTTGTGTGTTTGTAGAGTCGAGCTCGGCAGGAGGATCCTGAACAGGCTCGTCTGAAGCAGAAAGCTAAAGAGGTGCGTTTGTTTTCCCACATGGACCAATCAGAGCGCTTTAGTGAAGGTGTGAGCCAATCAGGATGCTTCTGTCCACAGATGCAGCAGCAGGAGCTGGCTCAGATCAGGCAGAGAGACGCCAACCTCACGGCTCTCGCCGCCATCGGCCCCCGCAAGAGACGCAGGGGGGGCTCCCCGGGGGGGGGCGCCGCCTCAGAGGTGAGAGAGAGACAGACAAACACACACAGAGACAGACACACACACACACACACACAGAGACACACACAGACACAGACAGACACACAGAGAGAGAGACAGACACACACACACACACACAGAGACACACACACACAGAAAGAGACACATAGAGACAGGGAGAAACACACGCAGATACACACACACAGAAGGAGACACAGAGAAAGACAGACACACACACAAACACACACAGACAGGAAGACACATGTTACAGGGACACTTTAATATTCAGAGTATTTCCTTTGCTGTCATATCTAAAGTATATATTATTGTTATCTTTGCTCTCTTCAACAACGCCTCCACGTGTGTGTGTGTGTGTGTGTGTGTGTGTGTGTGTGTGTGTGTGTGTGTGTGTGTGTGTGTGTGTGTGTGTGTGTGTGTGTGTGTGTGTGTGTGTGTGTGTGTGTGTGTGTGTGTGTGTGTGTGTGTGTGTGTGTGTGTGTGAGACCGTGTGACCTTCAGTAAACCAGCAGTGACTGTTACCAGAGTTGAGTGAAGGGGGTCAGAGTCTGCCTGCAGCTCTGCCCCCCCCCTCCTCCCCCCCACACACACACCCCTCCCTCCCCCCTGAGGGCAGCCAGAGATTTAAGCTCTGCAGAAATGAGCCCGGGGCCCCGCCCTCCCCCACTCTGTCTCCCTCCCCTCCCGCCTCAGGCTTACCCCCCAGCCGTCCTGGACAAAGGCAGCAGAGTGACGGTGTGGGGGACTATGAACTCTGGGAAATGTGAGCAATGTGCTGACCGGGTAGTGCTGCATCTCTGGTACTAAGGTCTCTGCAGATGTCAACCTCATAATGGGGGGGGGTATTCTGCAGTTGTTAAGACAGAGACACCTGCTCCACTTTCTCCAGCACAGGTGTGTGTCTGTCTGTCTGTCTCTCTCTCCGTGTGTCTGTGTGTGTGTCTGTGTCTGTCTGTGTCTGTCTGTCTCTCTGTGTGTCTGTCTGTCTGTCTCTCTCTCTCTGTGTGTGTGTGTGTCTCTCACTCTCTCTGGGAGTGTCTCTTTCTCGCCGTGTGTGTGTGTGTGTGTGTGTGTGTGTGTGTGTGTGTTGGGCCCGGGGCGGCTGCAGGACGCCCTTCAGCTGCAGGCCTGATCAGGCCTCAGATCCCCCCCCGCCCCGCTGCCCTGCCCCGAGGCCGCAGCCTGTTATGAATACTCAGTATCTACGCAGCAGCTTTATTATCCTCTCTGCAAAACACACACGTAACGTAACTTGCTTCAGTTTTTTATTGTCTGAGGTGATACTCTGTTATTAGTAGCAAAACTTTATTTAAACCCTATTTCACCAAACGCACCAGACTCCATGTAAATAATCACTACTTTTAGCGTGTATAGAGCAGCATATCTCCACCAGACTCCATGTAAATAATCACTACTTTTAGCGTGTATAGAGCAGCATATCTCCACCAGACTCCATGTAAATAATCACTACTTTTAGTGTGTATAGAGCAGCATATCTCCACCAGACTCCATGTAAATAATCACTACTTTTAGTGTGTATAGAGCAGCATATCTCCACCAGACTCCATGTAAATAATCACTACTTTTAGTGTGTATAGAGCAGCATATCTCCACCAGACTCCATGTAAATAATCACTACTTTTAGCGTGTATAGAGCAGCATATCTCCACCAGACTCCATGTAAATAATCACTACTTTTAGCGTGTATAGAGCAGCATTTCTCCACCAGACTGTTCTCGCTCCATACTGAACCAATTTTGAAGGATTTTGGAGTTAGCGAATCAAGTTTTAAAGTAACAGACATACAGACACACCTGAGATTTCACATCCTGTAAAAGTGTTTTATATCTAACTCTCCCCCCTCCACCCAGGTGGCGTCCGGCTCAGGTGCCGGGTCCCCAGCAGCGGCGGCGTCTGCCTCGTCGTCGCGGCAACAGCTCCGTCAGCGAATCACAAGAGTTAACCTCAGGGACTTCATCTTCTGCCTGGAGCAAGAGCGCTGCACGGCGCGCTCGCTCACGCTCTACAAGGCGCTGCTGAAATGATGGAGAGGATGACGCTGACTGGACTGTCCTCCTCCTCAGAGTGTCTCCTTGTGTCCTCAGTGTCTCTCACGTCCTCAGTGTCTCCTCCTTCGTCCCTGCAGCTGCTTTTAACTTTTTAACGTCTTCAGCAGGTCCAGCCTCCATCTTCACGCAGCCGTTTTGATCTTTGCCACCAGGTGGCGCTGTTTTAATTTTTAAAGATAATTACCAACATCACAATGAATTTCCAACTTGTCTTAGACTGAGTCTGATCTGCGTCAACGTCATGACAACAAGATGTCAGAAGGAGAATGACTAAAATAAAAATGTAGCGCTGCAGATGGAGCCTCAGCAACATCTAGTCTGGCTGGAAATGAACTTCATGAAGCCAAGAGCGCCTCATATTTTAGGAATAATGGACCCGTGGGTCAGTTTACTGTCCCAGAATCAACTAGAAAATATATCTCAGAAGGTGGAATCCGAGAATTTAACTTGTTTTTGACCATTAATAATGACTCAAAGTAGTGGGCCAATAATGTCAGAGCCAACATACAGCTGGTGGATGTATGTTAGCAGCATACGGCTGGTGGATGTATGTTAGCAGCATACGGCTGGTGGATGTATGTTAGCAGCATACGGCTGGTGGATGTATGTTAGCAGCGTACGGCTGGTGGATGTATGTTAGCAGCCGTTAGACCAGTTAGAATCGTGTGTGTGTGTGTGTGTGTGTTTCTGTGTGTGTGTTTCTGTGTGTGTGTTTCTGTGTGTGTGTGTGTGTGTGTGTGTGTGTGTGTGTGTGTGTGTGTGTGTGTGTGTGTGTGTGTGTGTGTGTGTGTGTGTGTGTGTGTGTGTGTGTGTGTGTGTGTGTGTGTGTGTGTGTGTGTGTGTGTGTGTGTGTGTGTCGGCAGACGTGAAAGGTTAAAAGACCAGTTCAACTTTTAGATAAATTCTCTAAGAGCATAAAGACTGGGAACAGCTAGCTTATCTTAGCATAAAGACTGGGAACAGCTAGCTTATCTTAGCATAAAGACTGGGAACAGCTAGCTTATCTTAGCATATAGACTGGGAACAGCTAGCTTATCTTAGCATATAGACTGGGAACAGCTATCTTATCTTAGCATAAAGACTGGAAACAGCTAGCTTATCTTAGCATAAAGACTGGAAACAGCTAGCTTATCTTAGCATAAAGACTGGAAACAGCTAGCTTAGCATTTTTAACGTTTTTCCAAACTGATAATGATGAATCTGATAATAAAAGGTAATGAAAAACAAAAAATCTGATTCCAAGTTTGAAACTTTGTTTCTCTGTTCCCAGTCTTTATGCTAAGCTAAGATAACTGTTCCCAGTCTTTATGCTAAGCTAACTGTTCCCAATCTTTATGCTAAGATAACTGTTCCCAGTCTTTATGCTAAGCTAAAGTAATTGTTCCCAGTTTTTATGCTAAGCTAACCCGCTGTCTGTAGCTTCAGATGTTGAACTCTCCCTTTAACCCCCAGGGAGCCGGTTCTCCTGCAGACCCCGGAAGCCTGCAACCTCGTACTGTTGATCAGACCCCCTCTAATCTAATAGTATCTATAAGTCTGAATCTGAACACCCCCCTTTGATGCCCCCCCCCCCCCTTGCTGTTATTGCAGCTCTTTTTTTGCAGCTTTCAATATTTTGTGTTGCCCCCGTAGACTGACCCAACCTCTTTTCTAATTATGATCCATAAAGTCTGGGGGGGGGGGGTTCCAGAGTTTCCCTGTCTGCTGTTTTTAAAGAAGAGTGTTTTACCCCCTTATCTCATGCAGGGTTGTGGCCGGTCAGGACAGTATTTATATTTCCTACATTCTGAGCTGGGCCCTGAACGCCTCGCGCCGTTTTACAGACGTTTGTACCTTTGCAAAAAACTCAATAAAGAAAATAATCAAAATCAAAGTTCACTTGTTTTCTTCATTAATCATTTTATTATAATTAATCTCTAACGAGTCGTACGCAACGAGGAAGAGACCCTAACGACGGCGTAGAGAGGATGTCGTGCAGGAATCGAACATGCGCCTCCTGCGTTAAGGACTGAGCCTCTTCATGCTCCACCTAGGAACCGAGGTCTCTACGTCGAAGCCACCGGGTCACCTGACCACCGGGTCACCTGACCACCGGGTCAGTTGTTACCTGAGATGAGCATCGTAGAGAAACCGCCTCGGCAGCTTTAACATTTGGTTGACAGAAAATGACCCGAGGACACCAGGAGGGAAGACAGGCAGAGGGACAGAGAGACAGGCAGAGGGAAGACAGACAGAGGGACAGAGAGACAGGCAGAGGGAAGACAGAGAGAAGACAGACAGAGGGACAGAGAGAAGACAGGCAGAGGGACAGAGAGACAGGCAGAGGGAAGACAGGCAGAGGGACAGAGAGACAGGCAGAGGGAAGACAGGCAGAGGGACAGAGAGACAGGCAGAGGGAAGACAGAGAGAAGACAGACAGAGGGACAGAGAGAAGACAGGCAGAGGGACAGAGAGACAGGCAGAGGGAAGACAGGCAGAGGGACAGAGAGACAGGCAGAGGGAAGACAGGCAGAGGGACAGAGAGACAGGCAGAGGGAAGACAGACAGAGAGACAGGCAGAGGGAAGACAGACATGTCTTTTTACCTTTTTCTAACTTTTACTTCTGTAAAAATGACAAACAAATATACGATTTCTAACAAGTTATAAAGGTTTTATTCATTATTATTAATATTAATAATATTAATATATTATTCTTAATCGTTTTAATTCATCATCCGGTTCCAGGAGATTTTGTTTCCAGGTCGGAGCTGTTTTCTGTTGCTATGGAAACAACTCTCAAAAAGACGCTCCGTACGATTATCCTGTAAAACAGCCCTGGTATTTAGTGTGGGTCGGTTGCCATAGGGACCCGGGTCGGTTGCCATAGCGACCCGGGTCGGCCCAGATGTTGCCGTAGCAACCCGGTTCAGTCCAGCGGTTTCCATAGCAACCCGGGTTGGTCCAGATGTTCCCATAGCAACTCGGGTCAGTCCAGCGGTTCCTGTTTGATCCGGACCGGGTCCTCCGGTCGGCGCTGGAGCTCCCGACACAAAACGTACTCGCTGAACAGAGACGAGTCGACGCCGCCGCCGCACGACGCCGTCACGGTGAAACCGGTCTGGAACAGACGCTCCAGGACCTGGAGACAGACGGTTGGGTGCATTAGGGTGTAGTCTGGGTGTATTAAGGAGTATTAGGTTGTAGTCTGGGTGTATTAAGTTGTAGTCTGGGTGTATTAGGATGTAGTCTGGGTGTATTAGGATGTAGTCTGGGTGTATTAGGATGTAGTCTGGGTGTAGTCTGGGTGTATTAGGATGTAGTCTGGGTGTATTAGGTTGTAGTCTGGGTGTATTAGGATGTAGTCTGGGTGTATTAAGGAGTATTAGGTTGTAGTCTGGGTGTATTAGGATGTAGTCTGGGTGTATTAGGTTGTAGTCTGGGTGTATTAGGATGTAGTCTGGGTGTAGTCTGGGTGTATTAAGGAGTATTAGGTTGTAGTCTGGGTGTATTAGGATGTAGTCTGGGTGTATTATGGTGTATTAAGGAGTATTAGGTTGTAGTCTGGGTGTATTAGGATGTAGTCTGGGTGTAGTCTGGGTGTATTAGGTTGTAGTCTGGGTGTATTAGGATGTAGTCTGGGTGTAGTCTGGGTGTATTAAGGAGTATTAGGTTGTAGCCTGGGTGTATTAGGATGTAGTCTGGGTGTAGTCTGGGTGTATTAGGTTGTAGTCTGGGTGTATTAGGATGTAGTCTGGGTGTATTAGGGTGTATTAAGGAGTATTAGGTTGTAGCCTGGGTGTATTAGGATGTAGTCTGGGTGTAGTCTGGGTGTAGTCTGGGTGTATTAGGTTGTAGTCTGGGTGTATTAGGATGTAGTCTGGGTGTATTAGGGTGT
Source organism: Percina caprodes (assembly GCA_013375575.1). NCBI lineage: Eukaryota > Metazoa > Chordata > Actinopteri > Perciformes > Percidae > Percina > Percina caprodes. Next base: position 89,621 of record JABXJD010000451.1, read on the forward strand.
ATTAAGGAGTATTAGGTTGTAGTCTGGGTGTATTAGGATGTAGTCTGGGTGTATTAGGATGTAGTCTGGGTGTATTAGGGTGTATTAAGGAGTATTAGGTTGTAGTCTGGGTGTATTAGGATGTAGTCTGGGTGTAGTCTGGGTGTATTAGGATGTAGTCTGGGTGTATTAGGGTGTAGTCTGGGTGTATTAGGATGTAGTCTGGGTGTATTAAGGAGTATTAGGTTGTAGTCTGGGTGTATTAGGATGTAGTCTGGGTGTATTAGGTTGTAGTCTGGGTGTATTAGGATGTAGTCTGGGTGTAGTCTGGGTGTATTAAGGAGTATTAGGTTGTAGTCTGGGTGTATTAGGATGTAGTCTGGGTGTATTATGGTGTATTAAGGAGTATTAGGTTGTAGTCTGGGTGTATTAGGATGTAGTCTGGGTGTATTAGGTTGTAGTCTGGGTGTATTAGGATGTAGTCTGGGTGTAGTCTGGGTGTATTAAGGAGTATTAGGTTGTAGCCTGGGTGTATTAGGATGTAGTCTGGGTGTAGTCTGGGTGTATTAGGTTGTAGTCTGGGTGTATTAGGATGTAGTCTGGGTGTATTAGGGTGTATTAAGGAGTATTAGGTTGTAGTCTGGTGTATTAGGATGTAGTCTGGGTGTAGTCTGGGTGTATTAGGATGTAGTCTGGGTGTATTAGGGTGTATTAAGGAGTATTAGGTTGTAGTCTGGGTGTATTAGGATGTAGTCTGGGTGTAGTCTGGGTGTATTAGGATGTAGTCTGGGTGTATTAGGGTGTATTAAGGAGTATTAGGTTGTAGTCTGGGTGTATTAGGATGTAGTCTGGGTGTATTAGGGTGTAGCCTGGGTGTAGTCTTGTGTATTAGGATGCAGTCTGGGTGTAGCTGCTGACCTGGACCGAGTTCAGGGGGCAGTACCCATTGAGGGGGAACCGGATCACGTGGGTGGGGTCCTGGTTCCAGCCGGCAGTGAGCGAGTTGCTCATGACGTCCCCGGTTTCGGGGAAGACCTCCTGGATCAGGTCTTTGTCTCCACTCAGCGCAATCCTCTCCCCCAGGTCGGGGGACACGCGCACCACCAGGCACTCGCACGGTGCCACCCGGTGCGCCGCGCGCTCCGCCCTCCACCGCTCCAACTCCACCAGCATCGGACCCAGCTGGTAGAACCGGGCCTCCTCGTACAGCTGTCCGAAGTCCTGCAGGAGACACACAGCCAATCAGAGGTCTGCAGGAGACACACAGCCAATCAGAGGTCTGCAGGAGACACACAGCCAATCAGAGGTCTGCAGGAGACACACAGCCAATCAGAGGTCTGCAGGAGACACACAGCCAATCAGAGGTCTGCAGGAGACACACAGCCAATCAGAGGTCTGCGTGTCTCCTGTCCCCTTAATCCCCCACCCACCTGGAAGTCTTCAGGCAGCAGCCTGCCCCCCACCTCGAAGTCTTCAGGCAGCAGCCTGTCCCCCCGTCCCCCACCTGGAGGTCTTCAGGCAGCAGCCTGTCCCCCCCCGTCCCCCCCCACCTGGAAGTCTTCAGGCAGCAGCAGCCTGCAGGTGCGCAGGAAGCTGAGGACGTAGCGGAAGACGTCTCCGTCCCGGTCGATGAAGTAATGCTGCTTCAGACTGTCCAACACGATGGGCTCCGAGCCGGAGAAGAGACGCCCGATCCTGGGGGGGGACACAGACAGACACATACATATTATTTAAAATATTACCAACATATTACATTAGTTTTATTACAGAGAAGATCTCTCCACATGATGTGGGGGGGGGCGTGGAGGGGGTTTCCTGGACTCTGGGTACTGGGGGTACCTGGACTCGGGGTACTTGGTGAGCGTGGCCAGGCTGCTGGTGTACATGTGCCCCCCCACGTCGATGTGCACGGGGGCGTTGGCCTTGGTCAGCTGGGCAGGGGACGGGATGCCCTGGGGGGGAGTCATAGGGGACACGGGAGACCGACTCAGGGACATCCGGGACAAGCTCCGCCCCTCCTGGGACAGGGGAGACAGAGACATGTTAACAGCCAATCAGAATCTTGCAGGAGACACAGAGGGGTTAACAGCCAATCAGAATCCTGCAGGAGACACAGCGGTTAACAGCCAATCAGAATCTTGCAGGAGACACAGAAAGGTTAACAGCCAATCAGAATCCTGCAGGAGACACAGAGAGGTTAGAGTCCTGAAGAACCAGAGGATGGTGATGACCCCCCCATCGTAAAGAAGAGCTGTGGAGCATGAAAGGTGAACAGGAGGCGGCTGCAGCTCAGTCTCTCCCCGAGGCCGATACACCCCCAGGACAGACAGACAGACAGACACTGCCCCCCCCTCCCCCTGTCTATTTGACCTATCTGTCTGTCTCTGTCCTCTTCTGCTCCAGACTGCTGATGACATACAGCGACACGCGCTATAATCACGTTCATAATTTGACGGTCAACAAATAAAATAAATCCAGACACGTGACTCAGTTTGATTGACAGGTCTTTGAACACCCAGCTGATGATGAAAGGAAAACTACAGACTTGTGTGTGGAGAAATAACTCACTTGGTTGGAAACACCACACGCCAGACTCCATTTACAAAACTGAACATTTAAAGCTGCCTTGCTAAACGGCAGAAGTCAACCTTCACCTCGCCCGGATTTTAAATCTCGTGTACGTCGTGTACGTCCTTCTGTTCCATTCGGGTAATGAACTGTCTATAAATTCAAAACGTATTTTGGATATTTTACGTTTCCCACAGTCACATCGGATCTACGTACCCCTCAACCCGCGTGTTTTAGCGGTAGAAAACAGGCGAGCCAGCAGGATAACTTAAGTTTAAATGGAAAAGCTTCTGCTTGGGACCACGTGGTGTATGCCGAATTAAACACCGTTTCATACAATAACACATATCAAGCTTTTTAGTATCTGTCATATACGAGTGTGCCAATACCAACGAAGACTTAAAACAGGCATATTTTCAATGGAATTCGGTGCACAGCGCGTATCGTTCTCAGTCAAAGCCACGGGGAATGTAATCGGGATTCAGGGGTTTCTAGATCGTAATAGTACCGGACGTAGCGTGTTCTTACCTGAGAGGACACCGACACAGAAGACATGGAGACTGGCGGTGTCTGCTCCGTTCCTGCGGTTTGAATGTGGAGACACCGGTTCAGAAGGAGGTAAACAAGGCTCCTCCGAAACAATGGAGGAGGGCTGGTTCCTGGAGTTGCCCCCGGCTCTTCAGCCCCCCGGGGCGGGGTTAGTTGCCAGACCGAGCTGCAGACACCCTCCGTCGGTCAAGATTACGCATTCTCGTCGGTTCGTGCGTGATGGCTCGGGCAGACGCGCTCGCTTCTTCTTCTGTCTCCGTTATTTCAGAAACATCAAATGACCCCGTGGCTGCGGAGCAGAATGACGTCTGTCGTCACGCATGATGCCGCTCGCGCTGCAGCCGCCCGCGGGCACACGCGCCATTTCAATTAGTGCGCGCAGCCAGATTGAGGTGTGCGCCGGAAGGGAGCGCGCGCACAGACCCGTTTTATATTTTGTGTTATTCATTTGTCCCTCTGGTGCCACACACACAAACACAGACAGAGAGACACGCGGGCACGCACACACACACACACTGACAGACAGACACTCACACACTGAATCATGCACAAGTAAAGAAGATAATGCAATCAATTTTTTTCACTGGAGTTGTATATGTGACAAATAAAATGATCGTTATAAATAAGTATGATCGTTGTATAATTCATAAAAAGTCAAGTCATAGTATAGGGTAGAAGCGGCCGAAATGTGTTTCCTCAGGGGGGGGGGGGAACCGGGTGAGGAGCCCCGTCATCCGTGGGGGTCGGGAACTGGGAGGAGGCCTCCCAATGCTCATTACTCATTCAAAACAAAGCAAACAATATAGACCGACTGATATTTACACTGTATATAGACAGGTGGAAGCAATGAAGAGTCAACGTCTGCAGGAGTCATTATTTTAATTATGGAGCATAGTGCAAAGGATCATAGTATAGTATGTCAAAATGTCCTAAAGTCATAGTATAGTATGTCAAAATGTCCTAAAGTCATAGTATAGTATGTCAAAATGTCCTAAAGTCATAGTATAGTATGTCAAAATGTTCTAAAGTCATAGTTTAGTATGTCAAAATGTCCTAAAGTCATAGTATAGTTTGTCAAAATGTCCTAAAGTCATAGTACAGTATGTCAAAATGTCCTAAAGTCATAGTATATTATGTCAAAATGTCCTAAAGTCATAGTTTAGTATGTCAAAATGTCCTAAAGTCATAGTATAGTTTGTCAAAATGTCCTAAAGTCATAGTACAGTATGTCAAAATGTCCTAAAGTCATAGTATATTATGTCAAAATGTCCTAAAGTCATAGTATATTATGTCAAAATGTCCTAAAGTCATAGTATATTATGTCAAAATGTCCTAAAGTCATAGTATATTATGTCAAAATGTCCTAAAGTCATAGTATAGTATGTCAAAATGTCCTTAAAAGTCATAGTATAGTATGTCAAAATGTCCTAAAAAGTCATAGTATAGTATGTCAAAATGTCCTAAAGTCATAGTATAGTATGTCAAAATGTCCTAAAGTCATAGTATAGTATGTCAAAATGTCCTAAAGTCATAGTATATTATGTCAAAATGTCCTAAAGTCATAGTATAGTATGTCAAAATGTCCTAAAAAGTCATAGTATAGTATGTAAAAATGTCCTAAAATCATAGTATAGTATGTCAAAATGTCCTAAAAAGTCATAGTATAGTATGTAAAAATGTCCTAAAGTCATAGTATAGTATGTCAAAAAATTGTAAAAAGTTGTAGTATAGTATGTCAAAAAGTCCTAAAGTCATAGTATAGTATTTCAAAAAGTTCTAAAAAGTCATAGTATAGTATGTCAAAAAGTTGTAAAAAGCTGTAGTATAGTATGTCAAAAAGTCCTAAAAGGTCCTAAAAGGTGTAGTATACTATGTCAAAAGTCCTAAAAAGTCCTAAAAAGTCCTTAAAAGTCGTAGTATAGCATGTCAAAAAGACGTAAAAAGTCGTAGTATAATATGTCAAAAAGTCCTAAAAAGTCGTGGTATAGTATGTCAAAAAGTTATAAAAAGTCCTAAAAAGTCATAGTATAGTATGTCAAAAAGTCCTAAATAGTCATAGTATAGTTTGTTGAAAAGTCCTAAAAAGTCGTAGTATAATATGTCAAAAAGTCCTAAAAAGTCGTAGTATAGTATGTTGAAAAGTTATAAAAAGTCCTAAAAAGTCATGGTATAGTTTGTTAAAAAGTTATATAAAGTCATAGTATAGTATGTCAAAAAGTTATAAAAAGTCGCAGTATACTATGTCAAAAGTCCTAAAAAGTCGCAGTATACTATGTCAAATGTCCGAAAAAGTAATAGTATAGTTTGTTGAAAAGTCCTAAAGAGTCGTAGTATAATATGTCAAAAAGTCCTAAAAAGTCGTGGTATAGTTTGTCAAAAAGTTATAAAAAGTCCTAAAAAGTCATAGTATAGTATGTCAAAAAGTTGTAAAAAGTCATAGTATAGTATGTCAAAAGTCCTAAAAAGTCCTTAAAAGTCGTGGTATAGTATGTCAAAAAGTTATAAAAAGTCCTAAAAAGTCATAGTATAGTATGTCAAAAAGTCCTAAATAGTCATAGTATAGTTTGTTGAAAAGTCCTAAAAAGTCGTAGTATAATATGTCAAAAAGTTCTAAAAAGTCGTAGTATAGTATGTTGAAAAGTTATAAAAAGTCCTAAAAAGTCATGGTATAGTTTGTTGAAAAGTTATAAAAAGTCATAGTATAGTATGTCAAAAAGTTATAAAAAGTCGCAGTATACTATGTCAAAAGTCCGAAAAAGTAATAGTATATCCATCCATCTTCATCCGCTTATCCGGTATCGGGTCGCGGGGGCAGCAGCTCCAGTAGGGGACCCCAAACTTCCCTTTCCCGAGCCACATCAACCAGCTCCGACTGGGGGATCCCGAGGCGTTCCCAGGCCAGGTTGGAGATATAATCTCTCCACCTAGTCCTGGGTCTTCCCCGAGGCCTCCTCCCAGCTGGACGTGCCTGGAACACCTCCCTAGGGAGGCGCCCTGGAGGCATCCTTACCAGATGCCCGAACCACCTCAACTGGCTCCTTTCGACGCGAAGGAGCAGCGGCTCTACTCCGAGCTCCTCTCGGATGACTGAGCTTCTCACCCTATCTCTAAGGGAGACGCCAGCCACCCTCCTGAGGAAACCCATTTCGGCCGCTTGTACCCTGGACCTCGTTCTTTCGGTCATGACCCAGCCTTCATGACCATAGGTGAGGGTAGGAACGAAAATTGCCCGGTAGATCGAAAGCTTTGCCTGCTGGCTCAGCTCTCTTTTCGTCACAACGGTGCGATAAACTGAATGTAATACCGCACCAGCTGCTCCGATTCTCCGACCAATCTCACGCTCCATAGTCCCCTCACTCACGAACAAGACCCCAAGGTACTTAAACTCCTTCACTTGGGGTAAGGACTCACTCCCTACCCGAAGAAAGCACTCCATCGGTTTCCTGCTGAGAACCATGGCCTCAGATTTAGAGGTGCTGATCCTCATCCCAGCCGCTTCACACTCGGCTGCGAACCGATCCAGTGAGTGCTGGAGGTCACAGGCCGATGACGCCATCAAGACCACATCATCTGCAAAAAGCAGCGATGAGATCCCGAGCCCACCGTACTGCAACCCCTCCCCGCCCCGACTACGCCTCGATATCCTGTCCATAAATATTACAAACAGGATTGGTGACAAAGCGCAGCCCTGGCGGAGGCCAACCCTCACCTGGAACGAGTCCGACTTACTTCCGAGAACCCGGACACAGCTCTCGCTTTGGTCATACAGAGATTGGATGGCCCTGAGAAGGGACCCCCTCACCCCATACTCCGCAGCACCTCCCACAATTTCTCCCGGGGACCCGGTCATACGCCTTCTCCAGATCCACAAAACACATGTAGACTGGTTGGGCATACTCCCAGGCCCCTCCAAGATCCTTGCGAGAGTGAAGATCTGATCCGTTGTTCCACGGCCAGGACGGAATCCACATTGTTCCTCTTCAATCCGAGGTTCGACTATCGGCCGAACCCTCCTTTCCAGCACCTTGGAGTAGACTTTACCGGGGAGGCTGAGAAGTGTGATACCCCTGTAATTGGCACACACCCTCTGGTCCCCCTTTTTGAATAGGGGAACCACCACCCTGGTCTGCCACTCCTTAGGCACCGTCCCAGACTTCCACGCAATGTTGAAGAGGCGTGTCAACCAAGACATCCCCTCCACACCCAGAGCTTTCAGCATTTCTGGACGGATCTCATCAATCCCTGGGGCTTTGCCGCTGTGGAGTTGTTTGACTACCTCAGCGACTTCCACCAGGGAAATTGACGACAATCCCCATCATCCTCCAGCTCTGCCTCTACCACAGAGGGCGTGTCAGCTGGATTTAGGAGTTCCTCAAAGTGCTCCTTCCACCGCTCTATTACCTCCCCAGTTGAGGTCAACAACGTCCCATCCTTACTGTATACAGCTTGGATGATTCTTCGCTTCCCCCTCCTAAGGTGGCGAACGGTTTTCCAGAAGCACCTTGGTGCCGACCGAAAGTCCTTCTCCATGTCTTCTCCGAACTTCTCCCACACCCGCTGCTTTGCCTCTGTCACGGCAGAGGCTGCAGCCCTTCGGCCCGTCGGTACCCTGCAACTGCCTCCGGAGTCCTCCGGGATAACATATCCCGGAAAGACTCCTTCTTCAGTCGGACGGCTTCCTGACCACCGGTGTCCACCAGGGCGTTCGTGGGTTACCGCCCCTTGAGGCACCTAAGACCCTATGACCACAGCTCGCCACCGCAGCTTCAGCAATGGAAACTTTGAACATTGTCCACTCAGGTTCAATGCCCCCAGCCTCCACAGGGATGCCCGAAAAGCTCCGCCGGAGGTGCGAGTTGAAAGTCCGTCGGACGGGGGCCTCCTCCAGACGTTCCCAATTCACCCGCACTACCCGTTTGGGTTTACCAGGTCTGTCCAGAGTCTTCCCCACCCCTGACCCAACTCACCACCAGATGGTGATCAGTTGACAGCTCTGCCCCTCTCTTCACCCGAGTGTCCAAAACATACGGCCTCAGATCAGATGAAACGATTATAAAATCGATCATTGACCTTTGGCCTAGGGTGCTCTGGTACCACGTACACTTATGAGCATCCCTATGTTCGAACATGGTGTTTGTGATGGACAATCCATGACTAGCACAGAAGTCCAACAACAGACAACCACTCTGGTTTAGATCAGGGAGGCCGTTCCTCCCAATCACGCCTCTCCAAGTATCTCCATCATCACCCACGTGTGCGTTGAAGTCCCCCAGCAGAACTATGGAGTCCCCTACTGGAGCCCCATACAGGACTCCATTCAAGGTCTCCAAGAAGGCCGAATACTCCGAACTCTTGTTTGGCGCATATGCACAAACAACAGTCAGAGTTTTCCCCCCCATCACCCGCAGGCGTAGGGAGGCGACCCTCTCGTCCACCGGGTAAACTCCAACGCAGCGGCGCTCAGCCGGGGACTTGTGAGTATCCCCACACCCGCCCGGCGCCTCACACCCTGGGCAACTCCGGAGTAGGAAAGAGTCCAACCCCTATCCAGGAGTACGGTTCCAGAACCGAGACTGTGCGTAGAGGTAAGCCCCACCAGATCTAACTGGTAGCGCTCCACCTCCCGCACAAGTTCCGGCTCCTTCCCCCACAGAGAGGTGACGTTCCACGTCCCCAGAGCCAGCCTCTGCCGCCCAGGTCTGGTCCGTCGAGGCCCCTGACCTTCGCCGCCACCCATATGGCAGCGCACCCGACCCCAGCGGTTCCTCCCACAGGTGGTGGGCCCATGGGATGGAGAGAGAGGAGCCACGTAGCTTTTTCGGGCTGTGCCCGACCGGGCTCCGTGGCAAACCCGGCCACCAGGCGCTCGCTGACGAGCCCGCCGTCTGGGCCTGGCTCCAGACGGGGCCCGGGCTTCCTCCGGGCAGGGTCCTCGATCCCTTCCTCGATTTGTCATAGGATTTTTGAACCATTCTTTGTCTGGCCCCTCCCCTGAGACCACTTTGCCATGGGAGACCCTACCAGGAGCACAAAGCTCCAGACAACACAGCCCTCAGGTTCATAGGGACACACAAACCTCTCCACCACGATAAGGTGATGGTTCCCGGTAATAGTATAGTTTGTTGAAAAGTCCTAAAAAGTCGTAGTATAATATGTCAAAAAGTCTTAAAAAGTCGTGGTATAGTTTGTCAAAAAGTTATAAAAAGTCCTAAAAAGTCATAGTATAGTATGTCAAAAAGTTGTAAAAAGTTGTAGTATAGTATGTCAAAAAGTCCTAAAGGTTGTAGTATAGTATGTCAAAAAGTCCTAAAAAGTCATAGTATAGTATGTCAAAAGTCCTTAAAAGTCGTAGTATAGCATGTCAAAAAGACGTAAAAAGTCATAGTATAGTATGTCAAACATTTCTAAAAAGTCCTAAAAAGTCGTAGTATAATATGTCAAAAAGTCCTAAAAAGTCGTGGTATAGTATGTCAAAAAGTTATAAAAAGTCATAGTATAGTATGTCAAAAAGTTGTAAAAAGTTGTAGTATAGTATGTCAAAAAGTCCTAAAAAGTCATAGTATAGTATGTCAAAAGTCCTAAAAAGTCCTTAAAAGTCGTAGTATAGCATGTCAAAAAGACGTAAAAAGTCATAGTATAGTATGTCAAAAAGTTCTAAAAAGTCCTAAAAAGTCGTAGTATAATATGTCAAAAAGTCCTAAAAAGTCGTGGTATAGTATGTCAAAAAGTTATAAAAAGTCCTAAAAAGTCATAGTATAGTATGTCAAAAAGTCCTAAATAGTCATAGTATAGTTTGTTGAAAAGTCCTAAAAAGTCGTAGTATAATATGTCAAAAAGTTCTAAAAAGTCGTAGTATAGTATGTTGAAAAGTTATAAAAAGTCCTAAAAAGTCATGGTATAGTTTGTTGAAAAGTTATAAAAAGTCATAGTATAGTATGTCAAAAAGTTATAAAAAGTCGCAGTATACTATGTCAAAAGTCCGAAAAAGTAATAGTATAGTTTGTTGAAAAGTCCTAAAAAGTCGTAGTATAATATGTCAAAAAGTCCTAAAAAGTCGTGGTATAGTTTGTCAAAAAGTTATAAAAAGTCCTAAAAAGTCATAGTATAGTATGTCAAAAAGTTGTAGTATAGTATGTCAAAAAGTCCTAAAGGTTGTAGTATAGTATGTCAAAAAGTCCTAAAAAGTCATAGTATAGTATGTCAAAAGTCCTAAAAAGTCCTTAAAAGTCGTAGTATAGCATGTCAAAAAGACGTAAAAAGTCATAGTATAGTATGTCAAAAAGTCCTAAAAAGTTCAAAAAAGTCGCAGTATACTATGTCAAAAGTCCTAAAAAGTAATAGTATAGTATGTCAAAAAGTCCTAAAAAGTTGTAGTATAGTATGTCAAAAAGTCCTAAAAAGTCATAGTATGTCAAAAAGTTATAAAAAGTTATAAAAAGTCATAGTATAGTATGTCAAAAAGTCCTAAAAAGTTGTAGTATAGTATGTCAAAAAGTCCTAAAAAGTAATAGTATAGTATGTCAAAAAGTCCTAAAAAGTTGTAGTATAGTATGTCAAAAAGTCCTAAAAAGTCATAGTATGTCAAAAAGTTATAAAAAGTTATAAAAAGTCATAGTATAGTATGTCAAAAAGTCCTAAAAAGTTGTAGTATAGTATGTCAAAAAGTCCTAAAAAGTCATAGTATGTCAAAAAGTTATAAAAAGTCCTAAAAAGTCATAGTACAGTATGTCAAAAAGTTAAAAAAGTCATAGAATAACATGTCAAAAGGTCCTAAAATGTCCTAAAAAATCATAGTATAGTATGTCAAAAAGTCATAGAAAGTCATAAAAAGTTATAAAAAGTCATACTTAACTATGTTTGAAATAAAAAGTCAGTACATTATTTAAAAAAACATAGTATGTCAAAAAAAGTCCTAAATCGTTATCAAAAAAGCCAAAAATAACATCAGAGGCAGCACTTCTATTACATAAATAATATAAATATAATTCATCAAATGAATTAAAACTTTAAAGATGGACAGAGACGCAGAGTTCACTTCCTGTCACGTGGAACAAATAAGGTGAAACATTTCAAAATAAAGTTATTAGTTTATTTAATCAAAAACACAATTTATTGAGCATATTCAAAGTGCAGATTTCAAGCCTGTAGGGCAGATGCATTGTGGGTAGTTGAGTCATCATAATATTTGACATGAAATGGCGTCTGTTGTGTTCCAAAAAGGTCTCTAATCTTCCAGGTTGATTTCCAGGATCTGAAGGTCTCTAATCTTCTAGGTTGATTTCCAGGATCTGAAAGTCTCTAATCTTCCAGGTTGATTTCCAGGATCTCCATCCATCTTCATCCGCTTATCCGGTATCAGGTCGCGGGGGCAGCAGCTCCAGTAGGGGACCCCAAACTTCCCTTTCCCGACCCACATCAACCAGCTCCGACTGGAAGATCCCGAGGTGTTCCCAGGCCAGGTTGGAGGTATAATCTCTCCACCTAGTCCTGGGTCTTCCCCGAGGCCTCCTCCCAGCTGGACGTGCCTGGACCACCTCCCTAGGGAGGCGCCCAGGAGGCATCCTTACCAGATGCCCGAACCACCTCAACTGGCTCCTTTCGACGCGAAGCAGCAGCGGCTCTACTCCGAGCTCCTCTCGGAGGACTGAGCTTCTCACCCGATCTCTAAGGGAGACGCCAGCCACCCTCCTGAGGAAACCAGCCCCCCTCCTGAGGAAACCAGCCCCCCCTCCTGAGGAAACCCATTTCGGCCGCTTGTACCCTGGATCTCGTTCTTCCGGTCATGACCCAGCCTTCATGACCATAGGTGAGGGTAGATTTCCAGGATCTGAAAGTCTCTCATCTTCCACGTTGATTTCCAGGATCTAAGAGTCTCTAATCTTCCACGCTGATATTTATTACATATGATATTATATACAGAGGTGGGTAGAGTAGCCAACAATTGTACTCAAGTAAAGGTACTGTTACTTCAGAATAATATGACTCAAGTAAAAGTAGTCATCCAAATAATTACTTGAGTAAGAGTAAAAAAGTACTCGGTGAAAAACTACTCAAGTAGTGAGTAACTGTTGAGTAACTGTTGAGTAACTGTTGATTAACTGTTGATTAACTGTTGAGTAACTGTTGAGTAACTGTTGAGTAACTGTTGATTAACTGTTGAGTAACTGTTGAGTAACTGTTGATTAACTGTTGATTAACTGTTGAGTAACTGTTGAGTAACTGTTGAGTAACGTCTGATTTATTTCTTAACACATCATCAATCAGACAGAGCAGTAACGAGCTCTTTGTAGCCTGATGTAGCTTCTTCATAATCTACTCAAGTACAAGTATAGTGATTCAAAACTACTCCTAGAAGTATAATTTTTTTTTTTAAACTTACTCAAGTAAATGTAACTCGTTACTACCCAACTCTGATTATATTATAAAAGTGTCTTGGCAGCAGTTTTACAAACATTGACAAAGAAATTAAAAAGACAAAAAAAGCTTCACAGAGGCATGAAAATGCTTTTTGTCGCTTTGATCAATGTTTGTGTTGCTTTTTCATGGAAAATGTGACAGAAAGATTAAAAAAACTTGAAAAAAGCAACAAAACGTTTCTTATCTTCTTTTGGCTCTCAGTGTAGGTCTGAGAGGGGGGGGGGGGTCACTACCTGATGTGAGTCAAGCATGCGTCACTTTATGACCAGTAGCCTCCAAGATGCTAACGAGATGCTAACAAGAGACTTCTGTAATGTCTGAAGTCGCCTCCGAGATGCTAAGGTCTGAGAAGGGTTTGTTGTACTGGACCATCAGGTGATCCACGCCAGGGGAGTCTGAGAAGGGTTTGTTGTACTGGACCATCAGGTGATCCACGGCCAGGGGAGTCTGAGAAGGGTTTGTTGTACTGGACCATCAGGTGATCCACGGCCAGGGGAATCTGAGAAGGGTTTGTTCTACTGGACCATCAGGTGATCCACGGCCAGGGGAGTCTGAGAAGGGTTTGTTGTACTGGACCATCAGGTGATCCACGGCCAGGGGAGTCTGAGAAGGGTTTGTTGTACTGGACCATCAGGTGATCCATGTCCAGGTGAGTCTGAGAAGGGTTTTTCGTACCAGACCATTAGGTGATTCATGGCCATGTGAGATCTGAGAAGGGTTTGTTCTACTGGACCATCAGGTGATCCACGGCCAGGGGAGTCTGAGAAGGGTTTGTTGTACTGGACCATCAGGTGATCCACGGCCAGGGGAGTCTGAGAAGGGTTTTTCGTACCAGACCATTAGGTGATTCATGGCCAGGTGAGATCTGAGAAGGGTTTGTTCTACTGGACCATCAGGTGATCCACGGCCAGGGGAGTCTGAGAAGGGTTTGTTGTACTGGACCATCAGGTGATCCACGGCCAGGGGAGTCTGAGAAGGGTTTTTCGTACCAGACCATTAGGTGATTCATGGCCATGTGAGGTCTGAGAAGGGTTTGTGGTACTGGAACATCAGGTAATCCATGAAGAAGAATTCAAAGACTTTCTGCCTCTCTGCGGCGCTGAGCTGAGAGAAGTACGCCTGCGTGATGGCGGCCGACGTCCTCTCCGCTCGCGGGTTTCTGTCTTTAAAGTCGGGGAAGGTGAGGTTGGCGGGCGCGCCCACGCTGCGTAGCAGGAAGTTGGCGTCCGCCTCCAGACTCTCCAGCTTCCCGATGAAGCTGTAGCGCAGCAGGCAGGGGCTGCACAGCTGGCTGACGGGCGTCCAGTGGACGTCCATCCCCACCGGGCGCCGCACGTCCAGCAGGTAGCGCACAAACTCTGGGAAGGAGACGCCGGCGCCACTGCGCAGGGCGCCCAGCGAGGCGTTGGCCCGGTACCTGCACGGGACACACACATTAATACAACAATTATAATAACTAATAATATTACACACATTAACAGGGCTTAAGGGAGAAAATTCTGAGCCTAAAATTTATTTTTTAGAAGGGGTGGAGGGGGAGGGGGGGTCACAGTGTAATGTTTCAATATGCACATATACATACATATATAAGTACATATACATACATATATAAGTACAATAATCACAGTCTTAATCTTTAAGAAGTAAACATTTTTGGATCAATTTTTAGTTTTTCCAACTTTATATTAAATTAGCGTCAATGTAGATTTTAATATCATAATAATATCATGATATCTCCACACGGTGCCGGTGCATTAATACATTCATCCCTGAAGCTTTAAGGTTTTCCTGTGAGCGTGCGGTGGTTGGCGTTGGTTGCCATTGGTTACCTGGCGATGATGGGGCGTCCAAACACCGGGTGGTAGTACGGGTTGGGGTTCTCGAACTTGTCCCGGAATGCTGACACCAGGCGCTCGAAGGGCTCCCGGACGAACAGCACCTTGGTGTAACGGCGCAGGCGCTCGGCGATGCCGGCGGCGCCGTAGGCGTCAAGCCGCCGCAGACGGTGGGGGTCGTGGGCTGCGGCGTGGGGGATGTCCCGCGGGGAGGGGGCGGCACCCCCCAGGACCATCAGCACCCGTTTCCAGTTGGAGCAGCCGGCTTTGGGGACCTCGCAGTACAGCAGCCGCGAGCGGTCCTCCACGTAGACCCGGGACACCTGGGGGCAGACAGTTAGACCTGGGACACCTGGGGGGGGTGGACAGTTAGATCAGGGACACCTGGGTAGGGTGGGGGGGGGGGGCAGCAGACAGTTAGACCCGGGAAACCTGGATGTGGGGGCTGGTAACAGCTCGCCTCGTCTCTACTCGACTCAACGCACTCTGCGTCCGTTCTCCGTTGCAGATTTCAGATTTATGGCTGGTCGCCATAGCTACGCAGCTGGAAACTGCCACGATGTAATTTTCAACGCGACTCGAACAGCTACACCTTGTTGTTTTCTGTAACGCAACACACAATGGAGCAGGTCGAAGGTGTGTTGTTTATGATGAGCCAGAGGAACATAAGAACAGAGTTCAGATGTCGACACGACTGTTGGCCGAAACAAAAGGGTAAGTTAAGTTTCCTGTAACGTTACAGTCAGTATTTATATAAAGTACATGAACTTTTTTAACATTTTTACACACTAAAATATGTATGCTGTCCGTTTGTGTTTCAGATTATTCACGCTTTGCAAAATCGCCGCCGCAGACCGTCTGTTTGGGCGTTCACCCGGCCGGAGTGGTGGGATGTTACGTCCCTGGTTTCACACTCCGTGGGTTCACAACTTCAGACTGTCCGAGGAAACATTTACCTACCTATGCAACAACATGCGTCCAGTGATGGAGAGACAGGACACAACCTTCCGTAAATGTGTACCGCTGAAGAAGAGAGTGGCCATGGCATTGTGGAAGCTTGCGACGGGCTCCGAGTACAGAACTGTTGGCCATCTTTTTTCACACATACCCATCACAGCACCACAAGAGTACCACTGCGAGTATTTCAACCGTAAAGGTTGGCACTCCATCATCCTTCAAGGTGTTGTTGATGGAGAGGGACTGTGCTGGGACGGGTTTGCAGGACTGCCTGGCAGCTTCCATGATGCTCGTGTTCTGAGACTGTCCCAATTGTGGAAGTTAGCGAGCCGTGGCGACTTCTTTCCTGCTTCCATCAGGAACATCGCTGGTGTTAATGTTGGCTACTACATCCTGGGGGATTCTGCCTATCCCTTGCAGAACTGGCTCTTAAAACCATTCAATGACACTGGACGCCTCTCAGCAGAACAGCAGATTTACAACAAGAAACTCTGCAGGATGCGGGTTGTTGTTGAAAATGCTTTTGGTAGACTGAAGGGAAGGTGGCGTTGCCTTATGAAAAGATTTGCTTTGCATAATCTTTGTGAGAGTCACGGCGAGGCTTATGAAAGCGACTGGGATGATCTGGGCCAGCAGAGCCGGGGGGGGGACACTGTCCCAGGGTGCAGAGGAAGAAGACCGGGATGTACGGGGGGGTTTGATGCGCTACTTGAATAGCTAAATAAAATCTTTTCTTTGATATATTGTCTTGTTTTTTTAAAGTAACAGTGTGCAATATTGGAAACGACATAAAGCCACAATGAAAGAAACATTCAATTACTTAAAAAGGTTTATTTAACAAGTGTGCAAGAATGCAAAAACAAACATTATGTACATACGGCAAAATACACAAAATAACGTGTCCAAAGATTAAAAGCAACTCCTTTTAGTACCAACAAATACATACTTTATTAAGTAGTGCAAAGAAAGAAGGTGTCATGGTAAGGTGCACAAAATATGAGGTAGCTATGATGTAATGTATAAAATATTGCACAGTATGGTGTACAGTCAAGTCCAGGGGTGGAGGAACAGGGTCCCTGGTTGAAGGCCATCTCTTCCCTCCTCGAGGCTGCTTCCTGCTCTCTTGCCTGGGCTGCGTCTTCGAACGCCATCCGGTGCAAGTCCCTCAGGAGAGCCAGGTGATCCTGCTCCCTAGGTCGTTTACTCCGGCCTGGACAAAAAAAAGAAAATTGTATTCGTATTGGAGCTTGCAAAAACTCAAATATTGTATGCTAGTATATTAGTTCAAGCACAGAATAGACTCCCGGACTACAGACTAGAAGAGTGAGCTTTTTATGTCAATATGATGCTCAACCGGTTGCCTTTGCACACAGAAAGTTAAATCAGCATGTCTGGGTTGTCTTCAGCTATCAGACATCTCATCTTCATGACATTCAGCTTTACATGTGACGTCACTGCGTTTTTTTCTTCACACAAGTAAAAAAACCACAGGTGCACAATAGTAATATTATTAGTAATACTGTGTCTACCGTGCATGTTTATGGGAATATCTTGGGTGCTTTATGTGCCAGCTACTGTTCACTGCACAACATTACATTTCACATGTATGAAAAGTCACGTTCCTCTCAGGTTTTCGATCATTATATACTAACCGGCAGCCGGAGTCGCCGGTGACGATGGTGCTGCCCGTGCTGGAGTCGTCGATGGGAGTCTCTGGATGCTCCAAGTTTGTCGAAAAGGAGTCTTGAATAGAAAGAGCAGTTGCGTGTTAACCCTCATGTAGCATTAGCTTATTGTTATCTGCTAATGTTTTACGAGTAGCCTGAACTATCGTGGTTGTTAGGTGAGCTTAACAATAGCTAACTAACTTCAACAAAACTTTCAAGCAGTGTGGCTACAGACGTTAAAGTTTAAAAACACTTACCATCCTCCATCATGGACTCCAACAGAGTCGTGGCCGAGTCGAGTCCGCACTCCCTCCCATTGCTCGACGGTCTTTGTCCATAAATGGCTTCCATTTGGTCAAACCACTTCCAGTTTTTTCGGTTGGAACCACTCCGGCCGTTGTGGTCCTTGATGGCACGATAGTCGCTTTTTAGCTTTTTCAGCTTCTCCCTGCACTGCTGGAAAGTGCGGTTGTAGCCATGTGAGGATGTCAGTTCACAGACCTGTTTGTAGACCTTCTCATTCCGTGTCGCCCCCTCTAGCTCTTGCTGGATCCGCTCATCCGCAACCAGAAACAAAAACGTCTTCACCTCCTCTGTTGACCACGGCGTGGTTTTGCGGTTTTCCATAATGAATTGTTGGTTCCGGACAAACTCCGCACTCTTGTTTGCTGATGACGCAGCGATTAGTGACGGTCCTCCGACCAATCAGCAGTCTGCAGGTTTTCACGTCACCTTTTGGTATCGCCTCAGCTCGCTTGGAACCTCGACTGAGGTAGTACTACATAAAGTACCTGGTAGCAGGTCCCAGGGACTTTATGTAGTACTACATAAAGTCCCTGGTAGCAGGTCCCAGGGACTTTATGTAGTACTACATAAAGTCCCTGGGACCTGCTACCAGGTACTTTATGTAGTACTACATAAAGTATCTGGTAGCAGGTCAGACAGTTAGACCCGGGAGACCTGGGGGGAGGGGGGTGCAGAGAGTTAGACCTGGGACACCTGGGGGGGCAGACAGTTAGACCCGGGAGACCTGGGGGGAGGGGGGTGCAGACAGTTAGACACCTTTTGTATGTTGTTATAAATAAATATTTTATATTTTTGTATATATATTTTTATATTTAATATTCATTTATTATATAATTTTATTTAATATTTATTTTTTATATAATTTTATTTTTTATATAATTTTATTTAATATTTATTTTTTATATTATTATTTGTTTATTTAATAAAATAATGTATTTAATGTATTTATTTAATTTAATATGTATTAAACTATTTATTCCTTCATTTAACTTATCAATATCTTACAAAACACAGTGTATTTCTCTTTATGTTCATAGTAAATATATATTCTTGCATATTTAATAAAAGCTAAGTATGAACCTGATGGCGGGAGACGCGCTGCTCGCTGGCGCCCGGCTGGTACACCGCGCAGACGTCGTTCAGCCGCCGGCGGCGGGACGCCTGCGTCTCTGCCAGCTGCTGCCGACGGCGTTCCTCCGCCCCTCCTCCGCCCTCGGTGGGGGGGGCTGGGCTGGGGGTCTGCAGGAGCAGCGTCCCGTGGAGTTCCTCTGCGGCGGGGGGGGCTGGGCTGGGGGTCTGCAGGAGCAGCGTCCTGTGGAGTTCCTCTGCGGCGGGGGGGGCTGGGCTGGGGGTCTGCAGGAGCAGCGTCCCGTGGAGTTCCTCTGCGGCGGGGGGGGCCGGGCTGGCGGTCTGCAGGAGCAGCGTCCCGTGGAGTTCCTCTGCGGCGGGGGGGGCCGGGTCTTGGAGCTCTTGTGAGACTTTAGAGACTTGTGTCTCCATCTCCACGTTGGCCTGAAACACACAGTCAACACTCTTAAAGGGCCAGCAGCAGGAGTTAGAAACATTAAAGGGCCCATATTACAAACATTTATTTTTATAATTATTTTGTGTCTCTGGTGCTTCCACAACCACACACACACACACACACACACACACACTTGGAAGAAACCATCCATGGTGTTTTGAGTGAGATCCGGTTTCTAAATGTCTCTCTGAACCGGTTTCTGAATGTCCTCTGATCCGGTTTCTGAATATCCTCTGATCCAGTTTCTGAATATCCTCTGGTCCAGTCTCTGAATGTCCTCTGATCCGGTCTCTGAATGTCCTCTGATCCGGTCTCTGAATGTCCTCTGTCTTCAGTCTCTGGGTGAGCTGTCCAACATCTGCACGGCTTTCTACGTAACTAGAGATGAGGTGGCTAACCGTAGCATGCTAGCTCGTTGTTGTTGTGACAACTGTTAGTGTGTGTGTGTGTGTGTGTGTGTGTGTGTGTGTGTGTGTGTGTGATGCTGTGAGTGACCAGCAGGGGGAGCTGTCATCTCACCTTATATACAGGCCACCTGGGAGACACCAGCACATTCACACCTGGAGACAAGAGACACAGGTTATTATGGTCTGGAGACACACAGAGACAGGTTATTATGGTCTAGAGACACACAGAGACAGGTTATTATGGTCTAGAGACACACAGAGACAGGTTATTATGGTCTGGAGACACACAGAGACAGGTTATTATGGTCTGGAGACACACAGAGACAGGTTATTATGGTCTGGAGACACACAGAGACAGGTTATTATGGTCTGGAGAAATATAATTCACTCTATAATTTACAGATCGAGCGGTCTTCATCTACCTGCTGAGGTGAGTCCTGCTGCAGCTTTAGAATTACAACTCTGCTTTTATTTTGAAAGGAACTTTCTTACTGTGTGATGTGTTTGGGAAGCGCACACACACACACACACACACTCTGAGCAACCCCCCCCTCCCCCAATCCTCCAGATGGCCTCTCAGCAGCTTCCTGACTCTGAAGGTTAGCTCCTCCTGTGATTTATTACCCAGAATGCACTTCACTGTGTGCAGAACAACAGGAAGAATCACAACCACTCCATTCATCTTCATGACTTCTTCTCAAAATATCTCACTTTTATATATATACATATATATATATAAATATCTTAAATAACTTTTCTTCCTTAAAACAAGGCGTTCCCTGCCGGTTGAGCAGGTGGGAGGATGATTTAAATAATTCTGCTGAGTCACTAACATAACAACAAGTAGTACAAACAACAAAGTAGTGATTATTTACATGGAGTCTGGTGGAGATATGCTGCTCTATACACGCTAAAAGTAGTGATTATTTACATGGAGTCTGGTGGAGATATGCTGCTCTATACACGCTAAAAGTAGTGATTATTTACATGGAGTCTGGTGGAGATATGCTGCTCTATACACGCTAAAAGTAGTGATTATTTACATGGAGTCTGGTGGAGATATGCTGCTCTATACACGCTAAAAGTAGTGATTATTTACAAGGAGTCTGGTGGAGATATGCTGCTCTATACACGCTAAAAGTAGTGATTATTTACAAGGAGTCTGGTGGA
>JABXJD010000451.1:112500-117500 GCA_013375575.1 Percina caprodes
TTTCATACATGTGTGTTTTTATGTGAGTGTGACTCTAGAAGCTACGACTGGAAACATTCACGAGTACAACTCTGATTTCTACAACTACGAATTCTTGAGTGTGAACACGAATTCAAGTTTACGGGTACGAGTAAAAAAACAGTTGAAATGACGTCACTGCCGTCACAGGCCGGGGTAATGGAACAGGCCGGGGTAATCCAACAGGCCGGGGTAATGGAACAGGCCGGGGTAATGGAACAGGCCGGGGTAATGGAACAGGCCGGGGTAATGGAACAGGCCGGGGTAATGGAACAGGCCGGGGTAATGGAACAGGCCGGGGTAATGGAACAGGCCGGGGTAATGGAACAGGCCGGGGTAATCCAACAGGCCGGGGTAATGGAACAGGCCGGGGTAATCCAACAGGCCGGGGTAATCCAACAGGCCGGGGTAATGGAACAGGCCGGGGTAATGGAACAGGCCGGGGTAATCGAACAGGCCGGGGTAATCCAACAGGCCGGGGTAATCCAACAGGCCGGGGTAATGGAACAGGCCGGGGTAATGGAACAGGCCGGGGTAATCCAACAGGCCGGGTAATGGAACAGGCCGGGGTAATGGAACAGGCCGGGTAATCGAACAGGCCGGGGTAATCCAACAGGCCGGGGTAATCCAACAGGCCGGGGTAATGGAACAGGCCGGGGTAATGGAACAGGCCGGGGTAATCCAACAGGCCGGGGTAATCGAACCTCGATTCCATTTAATGCGCATGCGTCACAGGTGAAAAATGGCTAACCGACCGGAGGCTTCTAGCCCAGGCTCAGCACAGGTAAAGTAAAAAAAACGTGTTTATTCAACATTTTTCATACGATTTTACTACTTTGATAGCACTTTATAACGATATACATTTCTGCAACTCATAGACGGTTAGCCATTTTTTACCTGTGACGCATGCGCATTAAATGGAATCGAGGTTCGATTACCCCGGCCTGTTCCATTACCCCGGCCTGTTCCATTACCCCGGCCTGTTGGATTACCCCGGCCTGTTCCATTACCCCGGCCTGTTCGATTACCCCGGCCTGTTCCATTACCCCGGCCTGTTCCATTACCCCGGCCTGTTCCATTACCCTGGCCTGTTGGATTACCCTGGCCTGTTCCATTACCCCGGCCTGTTGGATTACCCCGGCCTGTTCCATTACCCCGGCCTGTTGGATTACCCTGGCCTGTTCCATTACCCCGGCCTGTTCCATTACCCCGGCCTGTTGGATTACCCCGGCCTGTTGGATTACCCCGGCCTGTTCCATTACCCCGGCCTGTTGGATTACCCCGGCCTGTTCCATTACCCCGGCCTGTTCCATTACCCCGGCCTGTTCCATTACCCCGGCCTGTTGGATTACCCCGGCCTGTTCCATTACCCCGGCCTGTTCCATTACCCCGGCCTGTTCCATTACCCCGGCCTGTTGGATTACCCCGGCCTGTTCCATTACCCCGGCCTGTTCCATTACCCCGGCCTGTTGGATTACCCCGGCCTGTTCCATTACCCCGGCCTGTGACAGCAGTGACGTCATTTCAACTGTTTTTTTACTCGTACCCGTAAACTTGAATTCGTGTTCACACTCAAGAATTCGTAGTCGTAGAAATCAGAGTTGTACTCGTGAATGTTTCCAGTCATAGCTTCTAGAGTCACACTCACATAAAAACACACATGTATGAAAACGTAATTTTGCTTGCCTATGTAATTTACGCACAAATGTATAAAAATACGAATATGAATATAAAAATACGAATATGAATACATAAAGTTATGCATACATCTTTTTGATAGTGTTCTTACTCCATACCTGTGTATGTCTCTGTGTGTTTGTGTGTGTGCGTGTGTCTCTGTGCGTGTATGTGTGTGTGTGTGTGTGTGTGTATATGTGTATATATTTATATTTCTACTAACCAGGATTAATTTAATATAATAGTAATATAATAATAGTAATATAATAATATTAATAAGTTTCCTCCATCCAGTGAAAATGATTCTGAGTGAACATTTGAATGAAAGCTGATGTTGCCATGGAGATTTAATATTTTTATTTTAATATTTTTCTTGAAGTGAAGATGTAGAATGTTTTCATTTGTGTTCCTTCAAAATAAAATAAGTTCAAATTCAAAAACAAACTGTATTTACTCTGAGAAGCAGCAACACCACGGACAAGGTAAGAAAGACAATATATTATATATAATATATATTATATACAGTATATTATATATATTACATATATTATATATATTATATACCATGAATCAGGCCTCCTGCTGATGTATCTGTAGAGATATTATGACAGATATCAGGTTATGATTGTTAGTATTGTGATGTTATGATATTACAACGCTCTTTCATTCCTCTGATCTTCACTATTAGTCAAAATAATTCATAATTTCTGCTTTTTACCTCAGATATTAGTATAATTCTATATGAATGAAGGTTATTGTAATAAAACTAGTGGTAGTGAAACTAAAAAATGTCTCGAAATGTCAAATTTGTGTCTGTTTCACCGCGGGAGAACAAGACGAGGTTACACCAAACTCCTGTCTAAAAACAGCCGATTTAAGCTCCTTATAAAAAGCAGGTTTCCCTCTGAAATGTAGTAAAGTTGCAGAAAAGTACCTCATAATTATACTTATTAAAGTACTTTCTGACTGTATCAAACCGCAGTAACGTGTAAAAGGAGAGATGCAGCAAAAAGTGATGAATCAGTTTTTAACTTCCTGTTTCCTCTTTAAAAACGTCTGAATCTGAAATATGAGTTTCTGTTTAACCAGATTACCATAAACTTTTAATAAACCTCCATGCTGCTGAAAGTCATTTCCTGTTGGGATGCAGACGTCTCTGCTGATTGGCTGTCGCCGTAGAAACTGAATGTGTTTCCCTCTGAGCAGGAAGTGATGTCAGGCTGCGAGCAGCAGAAGAAGAAGCTGGAGGACCAGCCGGTTCTGATCCACGGTCTGAGTGTGGAGCGGTACCGAGAGATCTACGATGCGGTGCTGCGGCCGCCGGCGCTTGCTGCGCTCGCCGCCGCCGGCCAGGCGGTGAGACGAAACACATAATATATACAACATATACAACATAAGGATGTACATACATAATAATATATAATGATGCGTTCAAGGACTACGTGGCCCAGGCCCAGGAGCTGAAGCAGTCTCTGTGGGTGAAGCTGAGTCGTCCTCGGCTGCAGGAGACGGTCGGCGATGACGGGCGCGTCACCGTCACAGAAGTCCTGGACCTGACATAATCTGGACTCTGTGTCCAGCAGGTCCCAATAAATAAAGTCTGTGTAGTCCCCCAGCCTTCAGCCATGATATGCATCAGATAAAGGTCATTCGTAATGTTAATGTTCAAAATTAATGCAGAATTACATAAGTGGTGCCTTTAAGGGCCGTTAAGGTGCCTTTAAGGATCGGTTATGGTGCCTTTAAGGATCGGTTATGGTGCCTTTAAGGGCCCTTTAAGGATCGGTTATGGTGGCTTTAAGGATCGGGTATGGTGCCTTTAAGGACCGGTGAGTATGTGTAGGTGTGTGTGTATAGATGTGTGAGTGAATGTGTGTGAATGTGTGTGTGTATGTGTAGTTTCTATGAAGAGAACTACAACCTCTGAGCTGTTGACTTCCTGTCTCCGTCCATTATGACGTCTTCAAGGTGGAGTCCAGGGAGACACGAGCGGCCGGGAGCACGTGGGCTTTTATTGTGAAAATCAACAGGATCTTTTATCTTGTTTCTGTACGCGACTTCCTGTCCCCACTATCAGCTGTGTGCTGTGTGACATCAGAAGACATCTAGACCCCCCCCCGGAAGACACAGTGAATAACAGTCTGGAGACGCGTCTCTTCTCTTCAGAACATAATTTAATAACATGAAATCCAACATGTACAATAAAAACCACAGTGAAGGACTCGGCTCCTGGTTCGCCATCAGAGATACACATCTATATACACACACACGTAGTATATACAGTACATATACTATATACTATATGTATATGTATATATACACTATATATAGATATATACACTATATATAGATATCTGGTAGAATTTATTATTATCAGAAAAACGTGTCATGTCCCGTCTCCGTCCCTGCGTCTCTGGGAGTGTTTCCGAGCAAAAGAAAAGAGTTTCCGGAGGGGGCGGCAGCATCCTTTAAAAAAAAAAAAAAAAAAAACCCACTGCTTGGGGAGGGGGGCACAGGTCATACCCCCCATACACACTGCTTGGGGAGGGGGGCACAGGTCATACCCCCCATACACACTGCTTGGGGAGGGCACAGGTCATACCCCCATACACACTGCTTGGGGAGGGCACAGGTCATACCCCCCATACACACTGCTGGGGGAGGGGCACAGGTCATACCCCCCATACACACTGCTTGGGGAGGGGGGCACAGGTCATACCCCCCATACACACTGCTTGGGGAGGGGGGCACAGGTCACACCCCCCATACACACTGCTGGGGGAGGGGCACAGGTCACACCCCCCATACACACTGCTGGGGGAGGGGCACAGGTCATACCCCCCATACACACTGCTGGGGGAGGGGCACAGGCCCCCCATACACACAACCCCCCCCCACACACACACACACACAGACAGGCCCAACCAATCAAAAGGAGGAAATGATCCAAATGACAGCTCAGCAGCTGATACTTACGGCCCGGCGTCCCGGCATGGCGGTGTCCCGCAGGAGGACGCCGTCTTACCTCGTCTCATCTGTCTGTCTCTCGGACCACGTCCACACGCACAGCCCCCCGCCCCCCCCGACACCAGGACCATATCCTGAGCTTCACGTGCAATGCTGTTCAGCCTCAAGGACTTAACATCTGATTAATATCTCTTTAATATCTCTAATATCACCATAACAAGTCCTTAAAAACTTCTTTTGGGGGGTTGAATTTGTATTTTTTAATATATATATATTTTTTAATATTTAAAAAAATATATTTTGAAAAAATTAGTAATTTAAAAAAATATATTTTGAAA
>JABXJD010000451.1:125000-200000 GCA_013375575.1 Percina caprodes
TGGGGTCACCCAAACAATTTAGTGTTTTCCTGAAAAGTCACACTTATTCACCACCATACGTTGTGACATGAATAGAAAATAGAGTCAAGACATTGACAAGGTTAGAAATAATGATTTGTATTTGAAATAAGATTTTTTTTACATCAAACTTTGCTTTCGTCAAAGAATCCTCCATTTGCAGCAATTACAGCATTGCAGACCTTTGGCATTCTAGCTGTTAATTTGTTGAGGTAATCTGGAGAAATTGCACCCCACGCTTCCAGAAGCAGCTCCCACAAGTTGGATTGGTTGGATGGGCACTTGTAGCCGTTGTAGGAAATCTTCAATTTCTTAGCAATGTCTCGCATGGAATAGCCTTCATTTCTAAGGACAAGAATAGACTGTCGAGTTTCAGATGAAAGTTCTCTTTTTCTGGCCATTTTGAGCGTTTAATTGACCCCACAAATGTGATGCTCCAGAAACTCAATCAGCTCAAAGGAAGGTCAGTTTTGTAGCTTCGGTAACGACCTAAACTGTTTTCAGATGTGTGAACATGATTGCACAAGGGTTTTCTAATCATCAATTAGCCTTCTGAGCCAATGAGCAAACACATTGTACCATTAGAACACTGGAGTGATAGTTGCTGGAAATGGGCCTCTATACACCTATGTACATATTGCACCAAAAACCAGACATTTGCAGCTAGAATAGTCATTTACCACATTAGCAATGTATAGAGTGGATTTCTTCAAAGTTAAGACTAGTTTAAAGTTATCTTCATTGAAAAGTACAGTGCTTTTCCTTCAAAAATAAGGACATTTCAATGTGACCCCAAACTTTTGAACAGTAGTGTATATCAAAGTTCTTTTTCCTTTTTCTAAAATACCATAACATGAAATAAATCCCCCATCTATAGTAAGAGTAGTGAACTGATCAGTTCTTTAACTTTGGTTGAAGGAAACCCAAACACCTGATGAGGACACCAGCAGGTTAACATGTCCAACTCTGGACAGGATTCTTTGGAAGTTTTTATTGTTTTTTGAAGCTTTTTCTGACATTTTTTGTCCCTTTTGGACGTTTTCTTTCTCACTTTTTCCATGTCATTGTCAATTATTTCTGCATTCACGTTTTTTCCCTTCATTTCTGTCATTCACACACATTTATACTCAGAGCAGTCAGAGTCCTCTGCATACTCTGTATCTTCTGTGTACTCTGCGTACTCTTTGTCCTATGTGTACTCGGCGTACCTTGAAAGAGCGCAATGAGGATGTCCGGCGGCGTGCGGACGTCCTGCGGCGTCCTCCAGGCCAACAGGAAGCTGTCTCTGCGGACCAGGCGGGACGGACCCGACTCGGCCGGGTCCTGCAGGCCAGACGGCAGCCGCTCAAACTCTGTCAGGTGGATGTAGCAGAGCCAGACCAGGACCCGGTCTCTGGGCTGCAGGAGGTCCGCCACGCTGGGCTGCTGCACCGCCTTCAGGGACGTCTGCACACACAGACACAAACACACTAGTTACTAAAGGAACTAGAGGAACTAGTTACTAATGGCGTTTTTCCACTGATGGTTACAACTCGACTTGCCTCGCCTCTACTCGACGCACTCTGCGTCCGTTTTCCATTGCAGATTGAGTAACGCCTCAGCGTGGCTGGTCACCATAGCTACGCAGCCGGTAACTGCCATGATGTAATTTTCAACGAGACTCACAGCAGCACGTTGGAGGTGTTTGTTTTGATTCTCGGCCAGAAGAAAATTTGTTTCAAAAGAAGCTGAAGGAAGCAACAAAAATCACTGCTGGAAAAAAACAGAGTTTGGGAATTCTGACGGCGTTCAGACGTCGACGTGACCGTTGTTCGACGACACAAAAGGGTAAGTTAAGTTTCCTGGTAACGTTAGCCAACATCTGCATGTGTTCAGGGTCACAGTCAGTATTTACTATACGCTATATAAAGTACATGAACTTTAGCAACCATGAATACACACCAACACATGTCTGCTGTGTACTGTGTGTGTTTCAGATCCTTCACGCTTTGCAAAATCGCTGCCGACCGTCTGTTTAGGCGTTCGATGTACAACTGGTGAAATCTCTGGTTCTACCTGGTAGCAGGTCCCAGGGCCTTTTATTGAATTGAAAACCAAAAAAGGCGAGTAGAGTCGAGGCGAGTAGATACCACGTAGTGGAAAAACGCCATAACACAACAACGCTCCAGTAACTAAAGCTGTCACATGAATGTAGTGGAGTAGAATGTACTACTGTCCCATGAGGGCTGTAGTACATCTACTACAGTCCCATGTGGGCTTGCTTTACTTTGGACCACTGCATTAATATTTAGCTGCAGAACCAGGATTTCTGAGGACTGCTTTACATCTGTGGACAGGTGTCCAGCCCAGGACCACTGGCCCACATCCCATAATATGCATATTTGAGGATATTATGGATTGGACTGTGTACCTGCAGCAGAGCCAGGACCCGGTCCAGGCTGTAGTACTGTAGTAGTACTGCAGTATTACTGTAGTACTCCTGTGTACTGACCTGCAGCAGAGCCAGGGCCCAGTCCAGGCTGTAGTACTGTAGTAGTACTGAAGTACTCCTGTGTACTGACCTGCAGCAGAGCCAGGGCCCGGTCCAGGCTGTAGTAGTACTGTAGTAGTACTGTGTACTGACCTGCAGCAGAGCCAGGGCCCGGTCCAAGCTGTAGTACTGTAGTAGTACTGTGTACTGACCTGCAGCAGAGCCAGGGCCCGGTCCAGGCTGTAGTACTGTAGCAGTACTGTAGTAGTACTGTGTACTGACCTGCAGCAGAGCCAGGGCCCGGTCCAGGCTGTAGTACTGTAGTAGTACTGTGTACAGACCTGCAGCAGAGCCAGGGCCCGGTCCAGGCTGTAGTACTGTAGTAGTACCCGGCCCACCTGCTTCTCATCATAGTTGTCAGATCTATCCATCATAATCAATAACATAATAAAACTAGAGGGAGACTTGGCATACAGCCCGATCCGGTTGGGGAGAGTTCTAGCCTGACCAGGCCCCTCTCTTTATCTTGTCTCTCCTAGTTATGCTGTAATAGTTTTAGACAGCTGGGGACTTCCTTTGACACACTGGGCTCCTCTCTCCTCTATCTTTCTATCTTTCCCAGAAATGCTTGTTACTAACCTGGTTACTAACCTAGTTACTAACCTAGCTCTGGGGAGTCATTCCCCGGAGTCCTTATGTTCTTTACCCCCCAGCATGTTTCCTTGGATCAGGGAGGCTCCAAAATCATGGTAGTAGCTGTCGCCATGGTCCCGCTACACGTCCTGCGATGCCGTGTTCATCCTGCTACGTCCTGCTGTGCCTTGTAATGCCGCACAATTCCCTGCTATGCCATGAACTACTACAAAGAACTACTACAAACTGTTATCTTTTCTGTGACTGTTATTGCCACTTTTCATTCTAACCCCAACCGGTCGTCAGACACCGCCTACCAAGAGCCTGGGTCTGGGTCTGGGTCTGGGTCTGTCCGAGGTTTCTGCCTAAAAGGAAGTTTTTCCTCGCCACTGTCGCACTGTTGCTTGCTCTGGAGCGAACTACTAGAACTGTTGGGTCCTTGTAAATTCTGGAGTGTGGTCTAGACCTGCTCTATCTGGTCTAGACCTGCTCTATCTGGTCTAGACCTGCTCTATCTGTAAAGTGTCTCGAGATAACTCTTGTTATGAATTGATACTATAAATAAAATTTAATTGAATAGTACTGTGTACTGACCTGCAGAAGAGCCAGGGCCCGGTCCAGGCGTCCGGTGAACAGGTTCAGCTGGACTCTGTACAGCAGGGCCTCCATCAGCTGGAAGGACAGCTTGTCCGAGACCCCAGAGGACGCCTCGGAGACCAGGAAGTGGAGCAGGCGCTCACACACGTAGTCCTTACCCTCGAAGGAGCTCTCCAGCTTCAGGTACTACAGAAGAAGAAGAAGTAGTCAGCCTTCAACAAACAGCTGATCAGATCCTCCTTTCAGATCTATCTGTTAATTATAGAGCGGACTAGACCTGCTCTATCTGTAAATTATAGAGCGGTCTAGACCTGCTCTATGTGTAGATTATAGAGCGGTCTAGACCTGCTCTAACTGTAGATTATAGAGTGGTCTAGACCTGCTCTATCTTTTTACTGAACAAAATGCAGATTGAAGAGAATATGAAACTGTTATTTCAGTGAAGCATTGTGGGTAGCGCTCCCCCCCCCCCCCAACTCACGTTCCACCAGACTTGGTAGTGGGGGGCGTGCTCCACGGCCATCTCACACATCTCCTGCACCTCCTCGCGGCTCCCCCGCCGTGAGAACAGGGACAGGTAGTGGCTCCACACCTCGGGGTTGTCACAGTTACTCTCCAGGGCGCGGGACAGTGTGTTCAACGCCGCCTCCAGGCACTCCGCCGGAGACCTGGGGACATACGCGCCAAGACAAAGACAGGAGATAAGTCTCCATCCACGTGTCTATCTAATGATCTAGAGTTGGTAAAACCTCCCGAGAATAAATCTGGTGAAAGTGTGTTTCCATCCAACGGCTTTACAGCCAATAAGAACCTGTGGTGATGACATCACACACTGTTTTAGGGTCAGACTGGGGTATCTGATTGGTTGGAGACATTTTAAGATGTTTCCATTCATTTACACTGAATCACACAACAGACGTCTACCATCACATGATCACTATGGGACAACATCACATGATATGACACACACACACACACACACACACACACACACACACAGACACACAGACACACACACACAATGATGATTAACGCCTGTGACTCACGTCTCGTTCTGGTTGAGGTACTTGAAGGCGAGTTTGATCCACAGCTGCGTGTCTCGGGGACTCTCCAGGACGCTGGTCTCCAGGTTGGAGATGTCGTCCGTCTCGCTGATGAAGTAGCGCTTGTCCTCCGATGTGACGCAGACGTCCAGCGCAGACAGGCTGGTGCAGGAGACGCCGTCTGGACACAGAGAGACGGTGTCTACAGTCTAATATCCAGAGATGGATAGATAGAGATATGGATAGACAGAGAGATAGATAGAAAGAGATATAGATAGACAGAGAGATAGATAGAGAGAGAGATAGATAGACAGATAGATAGATAGATAGATGTGTGTGTCTCTGTGGGCGTCCTCACCGTGTCTCCCAGCAACCAGCTGTCCTCCTGCAGACTCGTCCTCGCTGTCGTCCTCGTCCTGCAGGACGTTTGGCGCCGACGGCTTTGGACGCCAACTCCTCGGGTCTTTCCACGTGGTGAAGGGAGGCACTGCAGAGTACACATAGTATATATTATATTACTATATTATAGTACTATATACCTATATAAAGTCACAGTATAATACGTAGACAGGTTTTTATTATATATATATATATATATATATATATATATATATATATATATATATATATATATATATATATATATATATATATATATATATATATATATATATATATATATATATATATATATATATATATATATAGATGCTGATGAGAGTTAGAGAGTTCATCACCGTGTCGTTTGCTTTCGTTGACCTTGCTGACAAGGAGGACGGCCTTCTGGTCCACGCCCATCCGGTCCCGGTTAGCACCCAACAGCTGCTTCATGTACTTCTCTACACACAGTACACACAATCAGCTGCTTCATGTACTACTTCTTCACACACACACACACACACACACACACACACACACACACACACACACACACACACACACACACACACACACACACACACACACACACACACACACACACACACACACACACACACACACACACACACACACACACACACACACACACACACACAGTCCACTAACCTGTGCAGACGCTGACATCATCATACGAGCTGGACTCAGAGCAGCCAATCAGGGACAGGTTGTAGGACAGGATGTCCTGGAACAGCTGGTTTCCTGTCAGGGTGCAGTTCCTCATATGCTGCCTAAGAGACAGATAGGACAGCATGAAGGACAGAGACAGACAGATGTCTTCCTACAGATAAGACAGCATGAAGGACAGAGACATAGATGTCTTCCTACAGATAAGATGGCATGAAGGACAGAGAAATGTCTTCCTACAGATAAGATAGCATGAAGGACAGAGACAGACAGACAGATAAAGGATAGAAGAGTGAGATATGATGTCACAGATAGACATGATGATGTCACCATCTGCAGGCGTCGTCGTTGCAGGTCCCCGTCAGGTCGAAGCGACAGAAACACTTCCTGGGTTCGATGGTGTTGCTATGGGTAACGGAGCTCAGAGACAACTTCTCCTTGGTCCTGTAGTAGGGACTGAACCTGACACACCCACCCACCCACACACACACCCACACACACACACACACACACACACACACACACACATACACACGCACACAGTTATTGAAAAGGTCTCTTCTGGTTTCGATGGTTAGACCAGAACCAGAACTGTATGGGGGGGGGGGTTACCTGTAGGACCTGAAGACCAGCAGAGGACTGTGATAGGACCCAAAGGGGACGGGCTTCAGATCAGAGCTCCCTGATTGGCTCGTAGCTGTGTCCACCTCCACTGAGACTGCCTGCATGGAGACAGACAGACAGAGACAGACAGACAGGGAGACAGGGAGAAAGAGAGACAAGTCAAAATAATTGGGATTGTTCCAGATTAAGTAAACAGAGACTTCCTGTGAGTGGAGCTCACCGTTCCCATGGCGACGGTGGTGGCGTGTAGCGGTTCCTCCACCGTGCTCAGCTCCGCCTGCAGCAGCTCTCCGAGCCGCACCTGCTGCTGGTAGCACCGCCGCAGGAGGGCTACGTCCAGGCTGGAGAACGCCTCCGCAGGCTCTGGGCTAGACCCCGCTGGGGGGCCCGCGCCCCCAGCCGCTACCGCAGGGCCCTCGGTGGCCACCCGGGGGACATCGCAAGCCGCCGTCTTGGCGTCTTTAGCCACCGCACCGCACCCCGCCGCGCCCCCCACTTGCTCCAGGTGCGGTTTGGTGAAGTTGGACTGACGCAGCGAGTTCCTGCGAGTTGCCTTGACGGCCGCTGGCGTCTCAGAGTCCTCGAGATCCGGGACGTCCTCGCTGTCCAGCGTGAGCTTGTCCTGCGTGAGGTCGTGCAGCGAGGGCTGCGGCAGCGGGGAGGGGGGCGGGGCCAGGCTCTGGGGGGGCGGTGGGGGAGGTGGGGCCAGGCCCCCGGCCCGGTGGTGCAGGGCCTGGGCCTCCTTCAGCTTCTGGATCTTCAGAGCGTACTCGGACTCCAGCTGCTGCAGACGCTGCTTCTGGGACATCAGCTCGGACAAGTGGCGCTCGTCCACTCGCTGGACCTTCCTCATAGGCTGAGAGACACAGAGAGAGAGAGAGACAGAGGGACAGATACAGACACACACACAGAGAGAGAGAGAGAGAGAGAGAGAGACGGAGAGACAAACAGAGAGAGAGAGAGAGAGAGACAAAGACAGAGAGAGAGACATTAAAGTCCAGATTGACAGAGCCGACTGTTAAATTCTGTTGATTAGTTGTTGCTTCTGCATGAATGGGACCATAATGATCTACTGTGTCCTAATGTCCTACTGTCCTAATGTGTCCTCATGTCCTAATGTCCTACTGTCCTCATGTCCTAATGTGTCCCAGTGTGTGCTCATGTCCCAATGTGTCCTAATGTTGCTAAAGCCTCTTCACCATGAGGACATCTCCTCTAATCTCACCAGACCCAGACTGGAGATAGTGAATCTGGTCTAATCTCACCAGACTGATGCTGGACTCGGTCCTGCGTTTGGATCCTCTGGCTCCAGTCAGCTGACTCAGCTCCTGCTCCAGACGAACCGCCACCTCCTTCTTCATGGACACGCGGTGCTCCACGCGGTGCACCTGCACCCCGGGCACAGCACGGAGAAAGGCATCACATTCGTGTGTGTGTGTGTGTGTGTGTGTGTGTGTGTAACTGCTCCTGCAGCTTCCTGAGCAGCGTGTGTGTGTGTGTGTGTGTGTGTGTGTATCTGCTCCTGCAGCTTCCTGAGCAGTGTGTGTGTGTGTGTGTGTGTGTGTGTGTGTACCTGCTCCTGCAGCTTCCTGAGCAGTGTGTGTGTGTGTGTGTATCTGCTCCTGCAGCTTCCTGAGCAGTGTGTGTGTGTGTGTGTGTGTGTGTGTGTGTACCTGCTCCTGCAGCTTCCTGAGCAGTGTGTGTGTGTGTGTGTGTACCTGCAGCTTCCTGAGCAGTGTGTGTGTGTGTGTGTGTGTGTGTGTGTACCTGCTCCTGCAGCTTCCTGAGCAGTGTGTGTGTGTGTGTGTGTGTGTGTGTGTGTGTGTGTACCTGCTCCTGCAGCTTCCTGAGCAGTGTGTGTGTGTGTGTGTGTGTATCTGCTCCTGCAGCTTCCTGAGCTGTGTGTGTGTGTGTGTGTACCTGCTCCTGCAGCTTCCTGAGCAGTGTGTGTGTGTGTGTGTGTGTGTGTGTGTACCTGCTCCTGCAGCTTCCTGAGCAGTGTGTGTGTGTGTGTGTGTGTGTACCTGCTCCTGCAGCTTCCTGAGCAGTGTGTGTGTGTGTGTGTGTACCTGCTCCTGCAGCTTCCTGAGCAGCGTGCGGTTGGCGCTGACGATCTTCTCCGAGGCCGCCAGCTGTTCTCTCAGCCGGGACACCTTGGCCTCGGCCGCCTTCAGGGACTCTCTCTTTTTCAGCTCCTGCTGCAGCAGGTGGTGGAGGACCGCCTCGTCCCTCTGGAGCAGCTCCCTGAGACAGAGAGACACATATAG
Organism: Percina caprodes; assembly: GCA_013375575.1. Lineage (NCBI taxonomy): Eukaryota > Metazoa > Chordata > Actinopteri > Perciformes > Percidae > Percina > Percina caprodes. The sequence goes on from JABXJD010000451.1 coordinate 133,718, forward strand.
AGAGAGACAGGGACACACACACACACACAGAAATAAAACAGAATTTTTTTTAATTTGACAAATATAAGTGTCTCACCTGTGTCTGAGGACTCTGACTGTCTCACCTGTGTCTGAGGACTCTCTGAATGTCTCGCCTGTGTCTGAGGACTGAATGTCTCGCCTGTGTCTGAGGACTCTCTGAATGTCTCGCCTGTGTCTGAGGACTCTCTGAATGTCTCGCCTGTGTCTGAGGACTCTCTGAATGTCTCACCTGTGTCTGAGGACTCTCTGCTCGGCCTCGGTGAGCTTCAGCTCGGCGGTGGCTTTGGCTGCAGAGTCCAGCGCCGAGTCAGAGACGGCAGCAGAGACGGAGCCGCGAGAGTCCTTCAGCATCTTCTGCTTCTCCCGGCTGCCAGAGGACACACGGGGACCGACATGTTAGCATATCACCGCCTGGAGCTAGCTTATTACATCACACGTTAGCATATCACCACCTGGAGCTAGCTTATTACATCACACGTTAGCATATCACCACCTGGAGCTAGCTTATTGCATCACACGTTAGCATATTACCACCTGGAGCTAGCTTATTACATCACACGTTAGCATATTACCACCTGGAGCTAGCTTATTACATCACACGTTAGCATATTACCACCTGGAGCTAGCTTATTACATCACACGTTAGCATATTACCACCTGGAGCTAGCTTATTACATCACACGTTAGCATATCAACGCCTGGAGCTAGCTCAGTACATCACACGTTAGCATATCAACTCCTGGAGCTAGCTCAGTACATCACACGTTAGCATATCAACTCCTGGAGCTAGCTCAGTACATCACACATTAGCATATCACTGACAAAATATTGTATCTATCCATCTCCTCTCCGGGAACCATCAGCTTATGGTGGTGGAGAGGTTTGTGTCCCTATGAGCCTGAGGGCTTGTTCAGAGCCTGGTGCTCCTGGTAGCATCCCCCATGGCCAAGTGGTCTCAGGTGAGAGGCCAGACAAAGCCCGGGGCCCCTGTCTAGAGCCAGGCCCAGATAGAGGGCCCGGAGGAAGCCCGCAGCCCCCGTCTGGAGCCAGACTCAGATGGAGGGCTCGTCAGCGAGCCCTGGTGGTCGGTATGGGGATGGAGTCCAGTATGGGGCTCCAGTGAGGGACTCCATAGTTCTGCTGGGGGTGATGATGGAGATACTTGGAGAGGCTGATTGGGAGGACCGGGTCCCTGATCTAAACCAGAGTGGTTGTCTGTTGTTGGACTTCTGGTCTAGTCATGGATTGTCCATAACAAACACCATGTTCAAGCAAAGGGATGGTCATAAATGGACATATTACCAGAGCACCCTAGGGTGCTAACAAGAGGACTTGGTACCAGAGCACCCTAGGCCGAAGGTCAATGATTGATTTTATAATTGTGTCATCTGATCTGAGGCCGTATGTTTTGGACACTCCACAGGCCCCCTAACCGCTGGGGGACCTGTGGAGGCTGCGCTTTGTCACCAATCCTGTTTGTAATATTTATGGACAGGATATCGAGGCGTAGTCGGGGCGGGGAGGGGTTGCAGTTTGGTGGGCTCAGGATCTCATCGCTGCTCTTTGCAGATGATGTGGTCTTGATGGCGTCATCGGCCTGTGACCTTCAGCACTCACTGGATTGGTTTGCAGGCGAGTGTGAAGCGGCTGGGATGAGGATCAGCACCTCTAAATCTGAGGCCATGGCTCTCAGCAGGAAACCGATGGAGTGCCTTCTTCAGGTAGGGAGTGAGTCATTACCCCAATGGAAGGAGGTTAAATACCTTGGGGTCTTGTTCGCGAGTGAGGGGACCATGGAGCATGAGACTGGTCGGAGAACCGGAGCAGCGTTCAGTTTATCGCACCGTTGTGACGAAAAGGGAGCTGAGCCAGAAGGCAAATCTCTTGATCTACCGGTCAGTTCTGGTTCCTACCCTCACCGATGGTCATGAAGGCTGGGTCATGAACCAAAGAACCAGATCCAGGGTACAAGCTGCGGAAATGGGTTGGGTCTCCCTCTCTCCCGGGTGAAAAGCTCAGTCATCCGTGGGGGTCGGAGTAGAGCCGCTGCTCCTTTACGTCGAAAGGAGCCAGTTGAGGTAGTTCCGGCATCTGGTAAGGATGCTTCCTGGGGGCCCCCCTAGGGAGGTGTTCCAGGCATGTCCAGCTGTGAGGTGGTCTCGGAAGACCCAGGACTAGGTGGAGGGACGTCCAGCTGGGAGGAGGCCTCGGGGAAAACCCAGGACTAGGTGGAGAGATTATATCTCTGACCTGGCCTGGGAATGCCTCGGGATCCCCCAGTCGGAGCTGGTTGATGTGGCTCGGGAAAGGGAAGTTCGGGGTCCCCTACTGGAACTGCTGCCACCGAGACCAGACACCGGATAAAAGGACGTGTGTGTGTGTGTGTGTACCTGGCGATCTCCTCTCTGAGCAGCCAGTACTCGGCTCTCTTGGCTTCAGGCAGAGCCTCTGGGGTCCGGACCAGGTTGTTGTCCTCTGGAGTCCGGACCAGGTTGTTGTCTTCTGGAATCCGGACCAGGTTGGTGTCCTTCTCAGAGGCCGCGGCTGCTCTCGGCTTCGCCGCCTGACGACCCGAACACAACATGTTTATTAGAATCAACTAGAAGGGAAATAAGCAGTGAGACAACTGGAACTACAAACTAATAAAAACAGAAATCATTTTAGTTTTAGCTATTACAGAAGTTATATGAAGTTGATATTGTAGCAGCAACGGCACAAAGATCTAACATTACAATAAGACGCTCGGCAAACAATATACAGTACAGGCCAAAAGTTTGGACCCACCTTCTCATTCAATGCATTCTTTATTTTCATGACTATTTACATTGTGCATTATCATGAAGGCATCACAACTATTACACAAACTGGATGGGATGGCATGCCGCTGCAGGATGCTGTGGTAGCCATGCTGGTTCAATAAGCCTTTTATTTGGAATAAAACCCCAACAGTGTCACCAGCAAAGCCCCCATCCCACCACCACCACCACCACCCCTCCTCCTCCATGCTTCACGGTGGGAACCAGGCATGTAGAATCCATCCGTCACCTTTTCTCCGTTGCACAAAGACACGGCGGTTGGAACCAAAGATCTCAAACCTGGACTCAGACCAGAGATCAGATTTCGTAGGCCTTGATGGTTTTTGCGACTCCACTTGGGGACACATTCAAAGTTTTCACCATTTTCCGGACCGACTGACTTCATTTCTTAAAGTAATGATGGCCGCTCGTTTCTCTTCTCTTAGCTGATTGGTTCTTGCCATAATATGAATTCTACCAGTCGTCCAATAGGCTGTCGGCTGTGTACCAACCTGACTTCTGCACAACACAACTGATGGTCCCAACTCCATTAATAAGAAAGAAACTCCACTAATGAACCCTGACCAGGCCCACCTGGGTGGGTGGGTGGGTGGGGAGACCATTTCAGGGACTACCTCATGAAGCTCATTGAGAGACCACCAAGGGTTTGCAGCGCTATCAAAAAAGCAAAGGGGGGGGACTCTGATGAAACTAGAATATATGACATGTTTTCAGTTATTTCTACTTTGTTGTTAAGTCCATAATTCCTCATGAGTTCATTCATAGTTCTGATGCTTCATGACGATCTACAATGGAAATAGTCATGAAGATAAAGGAAACGCATTGGAGGAGAAGGTGGAACTAACTTTTGGCCTGTACTGTGTATCTATATATAATATTTGTGTCTGACCTCCACGGTCCGGCGAGCCTCTCTGATCATGAACTCCAGTCCTCCGAAGGGCGCCGGCGTGGAGCCGGGGGCGTCCCCGTCCGAGTCGCTGTCCTCAGAGTCATTGAGAGAAACCACCACAGACTTGTGTCGAGGCAGCTGCAGGAAACACAGACGTTATTATTTTTATTCAGCCAACACAGCATGCCATTATATATATATATATATATATATATATATATATATATATATATATATATATATATATATATATATATATATATATATATATATATATATATATATATATATATATATATATATATATATATATATATATATATATATATATATATATATATATAGAGACACACACACACTTTTCTTCTGCACTACTTATAACTGCACTATATTTTTATATGTTGTGTTGACACTGTAAAGGTTTTGCTTCAATCCCGTTGCACAGGTACTGCACTTGTGTGTAATGACAAAGATTTTCTATTCTATGTGTAATACTCCAACTTTTTTCTAAAGATTTTATGGACTCTTATTTCAATACTTCTTTTATTACAATGCATAACAACTACATGTCTCCTTATCCAATGACTACTTCCTGTTGATTAAATTACTACTTTAAAACTACTTTAAAGATATGAACTTCCACCCATTCCCATCAAAATATTTAGATTTTTATTATCAAAGGAGTCCAAGTTTTTGTAAACCGTGTCTCCAGAGACTCCTACTTATGGGCAGGGCCTGGGGGCCTAGCCTGGGGGGCGGAGGCTCGGTCCTGGACGCGGCGACCACAGGTTCGGACCTGTCTGACCCTTCCTAACCTGTTGGACCTCTGTCTCCCCTTTCATGTCTGAAGTCTGATGTCTGTCCTATCTAACCAATCTTTAATCTGTCCTGTGTGGACAGCACTGAACATGCGGCTCAGATGAAGGAGACCTAAAACGCAGGAGGACGTCACTGGAACCCAGCGCTGTGATTGGCTGTGTGTTCTCACCACCAGCGGTGCTCTGGCAGCGTGGTGTCCTCTGCTGAACTTGTTGCTGCGTGACGGAGCGACGGCGTTCAAACTGACAGCGCTCAGGTTCCCTCTGATTGGCTGCTGGACGGCTGCAGCCGGCGGACAGCTGGGAGACGCAGGGCTGCTGGAGATCTGGTCCTGGAGACCGAAAACACAGCGGACGGTTAATAACACTTAACACCCAGACGATGTTAATAACACCCAGCGGAGGGTTAATAACACCCAGCGGAGGGTTAATAACACCCAGCGGAGGGTTAATAACACCCAGCGGAGGGTTTAAAAACACCCAGCCGATGTTAATAACACCCAGCGGACGGTTAATAAGAGTTAGTTACACCCAGTGGATGTTATTGGCACTTAGTAACACCCAGTGGATGTTATTAGCACTTAGTAACACCCAGTGGATGGTTATTAACACTTAGTAACACCCAGTGGATGGTTATTAACACTTAGTAACACCCAGTGGATGGTTATTAACAATTAGTAACACCCAGTGGATGGTTATTAACACTTAGTAACACCCAGTGGATGGTTAATAACAGCCGGTCTGTCCTACCTCTGGAGCAGCGACTCTCTTGTTGGCCATGGACATGAGGCAGGTCTCCCGGAGCAGCATCTCCTCCTCCTCTTCCTCGTCAGCGAAGGGCGGTTTGGGCGGAGGCTCCGCCTCGTCAGGGGGAGGGGGAAGAGGGGGGGGAGGGGGGTGGAGCAGGGGGAGGAACAGTTGGCACAAGTCCTGATGAAGACAGGAAGAGAAGAGACAACGTTACATCTTGGCTCCATTTCACTGTGAGACTGAAATATCAGATATGACTCTCAGGAATCCCTAAAGGGAAAGGAAACTAGCAGAAGCCGACAAAACGTTCAAAAAGAGAAAAAGTTCAAAAAGAGACAAAAAGGGAACGAAACAGATGACAAACAAATAGCAGAAGGCAACAAAAAAAAAGCACCGAAAAGGCGATGAAAACACAGAAAAAGGCCCAGAAAACAGAGTTCAAATTTCCTGAACACATCAGACTGAAGAGGAGAGGAAAGAGAAGGGAAGAGGAGAGGAAGAAGAGGGGGATGAAGAGGAGGGGGATGAAGGGCATACCGGTCCTAACGGAGGGCAGTCGGAGGGGTAGAGCGCCAGGCGAGGGAACGCTTCCGAGTTGTCTGGAGGCAGAGAGCTGTGACTCGGAGATGACACTGGAACACAACATCTTCATCATCAACAAATAAAATCAACAAATAATATATATATATATATATATATATATATATATATATATATATATATATATATATATATATATATATATAAAAACTCTGCTAGATGTAGATGGGCCAGAGTGGTTGTCTCTTTGTGTCTGAGCCACGGGACACAGATACACAGCTGTCAACATCTGGAAGAGTAAACTAACTCTCTGCACTGGGGACAGACAGAGAGACAGAGCGAGAGAGAGACAGACAGGCGTAGTCTCACCTGGCGAGCCCGTCTCACTGTCCGTGTCCATGGCAACTTCGTCGTAATTGTCGTACTGGTAGAGGTTCCCCGAGGCGTCCAAACCCTGCTTCCCCGCTGACTTCCTGTGCTCTCGGTCTCTGGACTACACACAAAAGTAGTGATTATTTACATGGCGTCTGGTGGAGATATGCTGCTCTATACACACTAAAAGTAGTGATTATCTACATGGAGTCTGGTGAAGATATGCTGCTCTATACACACTAAAAGTAGTGATTATTTACATGGAGTCTGGTGGAGATATGCTGCTCTATACACACTAAAAGTAGTGATTATTTACATGGCGTCTGGTGGAGATATGCTGCTCTATACACACTAAAAGTAGTGATTATCTACATGGAGTCTGGTGAAGATATGCTGCTCTATACACACTAAAAGTAGTGATTATTTACATGGAGTCTGGTGGAGATATGCTGCTCTATACACACTAAAAGTAGTGATTATCTACATGGAGTCTGGTGAAGATATGCTGCTCTATACACACTAAAAGTAGTGATTATCTACATGGAGTCTGGTGGAGATATGCTGCTCTATACACACTAAAAGTAGTGATTATTTACATGAAGTCTGGTGGAGATATGCTGCTCTATACACGCTAAAAGTAGTGATTATTTACATGAAGTCTGGTGGAGATATGCTGCTCTATACACACTAAAAGTAGTGATTATTTACATGGAGTCTGGTGGAGATGTGCTAAAAGCAGACGGTTTGAGTCTCACTTGGCTGCGCGTCCTGGCCTTGCCCCCCACCAGCTTCATGAAGCGGTTGTACTGCTCATCCTGATTGGACAGGTCTCGGATGCGTCTGATCTCGTCCTCTCGTTTGCGTCGCTCCTCCTCTTCCTGTCGCCGTTTCTCCTCCAGCTCCCTCTGCTGCTGCAGCTTCCACGTCCTCAGCTGCTGCTTCCTAAAGGCCTGCTTGGCTGCAGAGTGCACGCACACGCACACACACACAATTAGTATTATTATTAATATCAAAGCATCCACCCTGAATGAATGGAAAATCAAAACTAACTCCATTTTTGGACTTCTTTGCCAACTTTAGTCTTTTAGATTTGAGTTATCTGTGCTAGCTTTTCCAATATTTGAGACATGTGTCTTCCACAAACCCTGATGATGATTATTATTAATAATAATAATAATAATAATAATAATAATAATAATAATAATAATACAAATGTTTCCATGCTGGGCAGTGAAGGTGCTGTCTGTAGTTTCTCTTCCTGTTTCTTTACCCATCATGCACCACGGCTCTATGTATATTTTTATTATCTGTATTTATATCTTTCCATTCCCGAGAACTTATTTACACTACGGTTAGACATCATCGTTACTATGGTGACTTACTTTTGCTATATTATTAATTACATATTGTTCTATTTAATTTAACATCACTTATTCACTTACATTGCAATTATTGTTATACTATGGCCACCTACCTTTACTTAATAATATCTTTTATATATTAACATAACATGAAGCCACTTTACATTCATTCAGTACTTTTTGCACATCATCTGTTTTTACTGTGTAAAACTGCTGCTGTGGGATGAATAAAGTAATATATATATAATCTGTATAATCAATTTGACGTTTGAGACTTTTTGGGAGTTTTTTATGGCAATTCTTTCATGAGTTATGAGTAAGATCTGGATCATAAGCCAGACTTATTGTTGTAATAACTCATAACGAGCGTCTCACCGGGACTGATCATCTTCTTGGCCGTGGGGGTCTTCCAGGCAGCGCTGCGTCTCTCTGGGGGGGCCTTGGGGCCTGGTTTGGGGCTGGCTTTGGGCCGGTCCCGGTCTCTGTCTGCAGGTCTGGGCCCAGCTTTGCTCCGGTCCCGGTCCTTGTCCAGGGTTTTGGACCTGGTTCTGCTGCGGTCTGCAGCGGCGGAGGCGGCGGAGGCAGCGGCGGCAGACGCAGACCTGGTGGTGACTCTCTGCCTGCTGGGGGGCGGGGCCTCAGCGCCCTTCTTCTTCTCCTGCACCACCCTAGTGAAGCGGTCCTTGCTCCTCTTCATCACCTGCTGCTCCTTCTGCTGCCACTTCTTACTGGCTGACTGCAGGGCCAGGAGGCGGAGCTGCAGCTCCGACAGCTCTTCCTCCTCCACCCGCCCCCCCGGCTGGAGACAGACAGAGAGACAGACAGGCTGCTATGAGACCAGCTCCTCCTTACCACCCCCCCGCAACAGAGAGACAGACATCTTAAAGGGGCCGCCCATATGGCTACCTGTCTGAAAGGGGCTGCCCACATGGCTACCTGGCTTAAAGGGGCTCTCCACGGGGGGAGGGGGGTCTCACCTTGTCTGGAGAGAGGACAGAGTCCTCGCTGGAGGCCGACGACTCTCTCAGATTCTCCTCTCCGTCGCACACGCACGCCGCCGTCTTCTTCTCCTCCTCCTCCTCCTCCTCTTCCGCCGACAACTCTTCTTCAGCTTTTGCTTCTGTTCCAGCAGCTTCTTCTTGTTCTTCACCTGCTGACACACACACACACACACACACACACACACACACACACACACGTCTGAATCAGAGACAAAAAACGCTGAACAAAGGGCAACAATATCAGATAAAGGCTTAACACTATATGTGTGTGTGTGTGTGTGTGGGTACACACACACACACACATACACACACACACACACACACACTAACAGCAGCTTCCTGTTTCCTGTGAGCTTACCGTCCCTGCCGGGTCCAGGTCCAGCGGGGGTGGGGGGGTCTTTCTGGTTCTCGTCACACGGGTTCTTGAGCTCGTCCAGGATGGCGGGTGGCGGCAGCTTCTGGCGTAGAGGTCTGATGTTGAACGCCTGGAACACTTTGTTCTCCTTCTCCTCCAGCTGGGCCGTTTCCTCTGCAGGACCTGGACCCGGAGCCTGAGCTGCACCCGGACCCTGAGCCGGACCCAGACCCTGAGCTGGGACCTGAACCAAACTCGGATCCTGAGTCGGGACCTGAGGCAAGAACTGAGCCGGACCCTGAACCGGGACCTGACCCAGGCGCTGAGGCTCTGGTCTGATGTCTGTAACACTAGCACAAGGGTCTGGCCTCTGGTCCCCTCTGGGCTCCAGGGCCCAGGTCTCCTCCTTGCGGATGCACTCCAGCTCTAGCTGGATCTGCTTGTACTTAGACAGCAGGTCCTCAAAGGACTCGTCCACACTGGTCTCTGGTCTGGAGACACTGTGACCTGGTCTCCTGCCCCCGGTCCTCCCCAAAGGCTTCTCTGAACAGACACACGTTAAAGAAAGATCTGATCAAGACAGACAGACACACACACACACACATATTTTAGTCCATCCAGGACCCTAACCGGACCAGATTCTGGACTCTTACCATAGAACCCAGACCTGTACGGTTGCCCTCTCTACTCTGTGGTACTAGTACTATTATTACGTCACATTACTATACTCTCAGTCGACCTGCAGTTAATTAAATCACATTAAATCCCTAATGGGGACCTGAAAGGATACGTTTCCTCGAGGGCGAGTCCTTGTTACCGTGACTCTCCGCGGACCCGTACCGACCGCCGGGTGGACCGCGGCTGTTCCCGCCTCCCCGACTCCATCCCCCGCGGCCACCATTCGGCATGGCCCGGTGTCGGAACCGGCCCAGGGCGCCGTGGCTCCGCTCCCAGAAGCTGGTCCTCGGGTTGGGGGCTCCGTGGGGCCCGAGCAGCAGCAGCGGCGGCGGCGGGGGCGGCAGCGGCGCGGTGGAGGCGGCAGGAGGCCGCTCGGGCCCGCTCGGCCCGCACTGCTGCCGGTGGCCCATGGGGAACGGGTCGTGAGGTCCGCGGTTGTACGGGGGCATCAGATGTCGGAAGTCTGGCTGGGGGTGGCCCATGTGAGGCGGCATGTGCGTGCGCTGGTGGTGTTTTCGAGCCCGTTGAGAAGCGCCGCGACCGCGGCCGCGAGTGGCCCTGCTCCCGCTCCCCTCCCCCCGCCGGAGCGGCGCGTTCTCCTCGGTGTCATCGTCGCATATCTCTCCGTCTTCCAGCTCCCGCTCCTCGCGCGGAGACCGGCTTTCCGTGTTTAACTCCATCGGTACTAATGGCCAAACTCTCGGCTGTCTGCCGGCTGTCAGCTCATCAAAGTCAGGCCGTTTCGTTCACGTTTCACTTGAGAAACAGTCGGTGATCGGTTTTCTCTGACGGTTAGCTAAGACAGCTACCGTCTTCTCTACTGCTCGCGTCCAAGTCTCGCGATACAGAACGAGAGTGGCGTGTCAGGAAACTGTCCATATAAGGCTCTTAACCGTCTGCGATATAAAATCAACATTTTATAAATAATTCTAAGCAGCATAAAAATAAAATAAAGAAAATAACAGATCTAAATAAAACACTATGAAAAAATAAGCACTTTTTTAACCTATTTTTTAAAGTTTGAAAAAACATTTTACATTTTTTTAAAGGCAACAAACCTTGAAGTCAACTTAAAAAACGGCATTTGGGAATATACAATTTACGAATAATAAAAATATAATATATTTTTGAGATGATAAATTTATTTATTATTTTTTATACTTGACTTACGTTTTCTGATTATGCTAATTAACAATAATAATAATTTATATAATATAATACTGAAATATAAAACTGGATAATGAACTGTCTATAAATTCTTTTTTTTAACAAATAATCGTAACAGAAAGAGCGAAAACGCAGCGCGCATGCGTCCCACCGCTCTCCACCGGAAGCTGACTTGTCAGTTTTGTTTTGGTAGCTGACGGGCGCGTGAGCTGCCGACGTCACCAGTAGAGGTAGCAGAAGGCGCCATGGCCGCGGACTCTGTCCTGAAGGTAAAACACCTCTAATTAGACCCTCTGTCGGGGTATTTATTGAACTTTTAACCCGTGCCCGTCACCGGGTGTCGCCGCCGCCGCCGCCACCGGCCCCGCCGTTAGCTCCCGGAGTGGTTAGCTCGCCGTTAGCCGCATTGCTAGCTGTATTGTGACGTTGGCGACACTATGAAGCGGAGGACACGTCACGAGACTTTTCCCGGGGACTACCCCGGTCTCAGACGCGTCTGAATATTTAGTTTTTAGACCCACACCACGACCTGGGGGCTCCTCAACGTCACGGTACGAGCCGCGGTAGCATTAGCATGTTGCTAACCAAACTAGTGGTCCAACGGTTGTTGACAGACTGGGCCCCTGACGTCACAGACCAACAGTTGTTGACAGTTTATAAAATCACAGACAGACCCTAACCCAAGTTGTTCGGACAGACCTGCCACCACTGTGAAAAAAGCCTAAAGACTGGATTGGACTTTGGACCCACCATGGCTGCCTTGCACTACTCCACTGTACACTTGCACACTTTGACTTTTGCACTATATTGACTGTCTACTGAATGCACAATTGCACATCTTCAATTCAAATTTTGCTGCTCTTATTTTCTTCATTGTATTTGCCTTCTTATTTTTACTTTTTTACTTATTATATTGTTTACTTAAATGTTACGTTTGTCTGTGGGATAGAGGGAGACGCAATTTCGATTTCTTTGTATGTCTTGACATGTGAAGAAATTGACAATAAAGCTGACTTTGACTAAAGGAAACAACACACACACACAGACAGACAGACAGACACACTAATCTAACCTGTCCTACAGGTTATATTAGAACTAGAGATAATTTTAACTACCGTCTGTCTACAGGTTATATTTGAACTTGAAGGAGTCTTCATCCATCCGAGCGGCGATGAAGACGGCATGGAGCCAGATCTGCTGGTTCCAGGGGCCCTGCGGATCGTTGACAAGGTAAACCACTCTACCCGTCTTTGGTGTGTCTCTGGTGTTTATACCAGCATCATGCACATTCCTCCACATACTCCACCTGACATGCACAGAGACATTCCTCTGTAAGACTCAGACAAATGTCTCGTTTTGTCCCCAACTCAAAGATATCCGCTTTACTGTCTCAGAGGAGAGAAGAAACTAGAACATATTAAAAGCTGACATCACACAGGTTCTCCTGTTTCTACAAATGATATGACTCAACCTGACTAAAAATCAAAGGAATGCTCATATAACTCATACATAACCTGGACTAACCTTATTCCCTGTTACATATTGTTCTTATTCTTATTCAGTCAGTCAGCTTATAGGTTTTTATGTTTATATTTTATAGTCCTAGTCGATATTTAACTCCTCACTCTGAGTGTCTGACACACAGACGCTTAGTGAGTTTGAAACTGGACAATATTATCTGGATATTATCTGTATAATATCTGTATAATATCTGTATATTATCTGTATAATATCTGTATATTATCTGGATATTATCTGTATATTATCTGCATATTATCTGTATATTATCTGTATAATACCCGACTGTTATCTGTATAATAAATGAATATTATCTGTATAATATCTGCATATTATTTGTATTTTATCTGTATATTATCCCGTAGAATATCTGTATAATACCTGACTATTATCTGTATAATAAATGAATATTATCTGCATATGATCTGTGTAATATATGAATATTATTCATGTTATCTGTATATTATCTGTATGTTATCTGTTATGTGCAATAACACTAGTTTAAATTTTAATGTGCAATACTCTGCTGCTACTATTTATTCATTATTTCTGGTCACCATTACAACTCCTTAATTATGTTAATTATGTAAATACTGTATCAAAACATTCCTTTAACTATGTAAATACCATACATATCCACACTCCTTATATTTCTTTATTTATTTCTACTCTGATATTTATACACTTCGTGCAACTGTAACAAAGAATTTTGAAGAGACTTGAACATATTCACATTAACCAAGCTGACATCACACAAGTTATCCTGTTTTTACACGGGATATCACTCAACTGATTAACAGATTATCAGAATAGTTGCAGATTAATTCAGCAGTTGAGTGAAGAACATATTGGGGGCGTCTGCCTTTTAACGTCTCTGATTTGATTCATGTGTGATGACAAAGTGTTTTGACTGTAACGCTGCTGTGATAAATATCTTGAAATATGAAATATCCTGATGAGATGTCCCCCTGAATGCCAGGATGCTGAAGTCTTCGTGGAGTTCAGACCTCTGGAGGACGCAGTCGACCCGTCCAACATGCTGTGTGCTGGAAAGGTTTGTTATACTTCATTTATAATAAAATTTCGTTATAATCTCAGAGAAGTAAGAGTGGGATTGTGTGTAGTTATAGTAGAGATCAAGGATGGGACTGTGTGTAGTTATAGTAGAGATCAAGGGTGGGACTGTGTGTAGTTATAGTAGAGATCAAGGATGGGACTGTGTGTAGTTATAGTGGAGATCAAGGATGGGACTGTGTGTAGTTATAGTAGAGATCAAGGGTGGGACTGTGTGTAGTTATAGTAGAGATCAAGGGTGGGACTGTGTGTAGTTATAGTAGAGATCAAGGGTGGGACTGTGTGTAGTTATAGTGGAGATCAAGGATGGGACTGTGTGTAGTTATAGTAGAGATCAAGGGTGGGACTGTGTGTAGTTATAGTAGAGATCAAGGGTGGGACTGTGTGTAGTTATAGTAGAGATCAAGGGTGGGACTGTGTGTAGTTATAGTGGAGATCAAGGATGGGACTGTGTGTAGTTATAGTAGAGATCAAGGATGGGACTGTGTGTAGTTATAGTAGAGATCAAGGATGGGACTGTGTGTAGTTATAGTAGAGATCAAGGGTGGGACTGTGTGTAGTTATAGTAGAGATCAAGGGTGGGACTGTGTGTAGTTATAGTAGAGATCAAGGGTGGGACTGTGTGTAGTTATAGTAGAGATCAAGGATGGGACTGTGTGTAGTTATAGTAGAGATCAAGGGTGGGACTGTGTGTAGTTATAGTAGAGATCAAGGGTGGGACTGTGTGTAGTTATAGTAGAGATCAAGGATGGGACTGTGTGTAGTTATAGTAGAGATCAAGGGTGGGACTGTGTGTAGTTATAGTAGAGATCAAGGGTGGGACTGTGTGTAGTTATAGTAGAGATCAAGGGTGGGACTGTGTGTAGTTATAGTAGAGATCAAGGGTGGGACTGTGTGTAGTTATAGTAGAGATCAAGGATGGGACTGTGTGTAGTTATAGTAGAGATCAAGGATGGGACTGTGTGTAGTTATAGTAGAGATCAAGGGTGGGACTGTGTGTAGTTATAGTAGAGATCAAGGATGGGACTGTGTGTAGTTATAGTAGAGATCAAGGGTGGGACTGTGTGTAGTTATAGTAGAGATCAAGGGTGGGACTGTGTCTCATTAGGACTCCAGCTCAGTCATGGAGTGGGACCAGTGTTCGGGGGAGAAGTCCAAGTCTCTGATAGAGACACAGCAGAGCTACGAGACAGAGTGGGACATGATCAACGCCGTGTCCTTCAAGAAGAAAACCTTCACCAACGGAGACGGTGAGTCCCTCTCATCCAAATATCTGCCAACTAGGGCTGCACAATGATCTAATATGGACCGATAGGTTAGACTAGGGCTGCACAATGATCCAGTATGGACCCGTAGGTTAGACTAGGGCTGCACAATGATCCAATATGGACCGATAGGTTAGACTAGGGCTGCACAATGATCCAGTATGGACCCGTAGGTTAGACTAGGGCTGCACAATGATCCAATATGGACCGGTAGGTTAGACTAGGGCTGCACAATGATCCAGAATGGACCCGTAGGTTAGACTAGGGCTGCACAATGATCTAATATGGACCGGTAGGTTAGACTAGGGCTGCACAATGATCCAGTATGGACCGGTAGGTTAGACTAGGGCTGCACAATGATCCAGTATGGACCCGTAGGTTAGACTAGGGCTGCACAATGATTCAATATGGACCGGTAGGTTAGACTAGGGCTGCACAATGATCCAGAATGGACCGGTAGGTTAGACTAGGGCTGCACAATGATCCAGTATGGACCGGTAGGTTAGACTAGGGCTGCACAATGATCCAGAATGGACCCGTAGGTTAGACTAGGGCTGCACAATGATCCAGTATGGACCCGTAGGTTAGACTAGGGCTGCACAATGATCCAGAATGGACCGGTAGGTTAGACTATGGCTGCACAATGATCCAGTATGGACCGGTAGGTTAGACTAGGGCTGCACAATGATCCAGTATGGACCCGTAGGTTAGACTAGGGCTGCACAATGATCCAGTATGGACCCGTAGGTTAGACTAGGGCTGCACAATGATCCAGTATGCACCCGTAGGTTAGACTAGGGCTGCACAATGATCCAGAATGGACCGGTAGGTTAGACTAGGGCTGCACAATGATCCAGTATGGACCGGTAGGTTAGACTAGGGCTGCACAATGATCCAGTATGGACCCGTAGGTTAGACTAGGGCTGCACAATGATCCAGTATGGATCCGTAGGTTAGACTAGGGCTGCACAATGATCCAGAATGGACCCGTAGGTTAGACTAGGGCTGCACAATGATCCAGTATGGACCCGTAGGTTAGACTAGGGCTGCACAATGATCCAGAATGGACCGGTAGGTTAGACTAGGGCTGCACAATGATCCAGTATGGACCCGTAGGTTAGACTAGGGCTGCACAATGATCCAGTATGGACCCGTAGGTTAGACTAGGGCTGCACAATGATCCAGAATGGACCGGTAGGTTAGACTAGGGCTGCACAATGATCCAGAATGGACCGGTAGGTTAGACTAGGGCTGCACAATGATCCAGAATGGACCGGTAGGTTAGACTAGGGCTGCACAATGATCCAGAATGGACCGGTAGGTTAGACTAGGGCTGCACAATGATCCAGTATGGACTCACTTTTTTTTTCAAAATTATTATTGCTTTTTCCAAGATTTTTGTCCCTTTTTTTAATGTTGTGGGTGCTTTTTTATTATTTTTTTGTTTTGTTTCTGGTGTTTTTCCCAAAGCTTTTGATATTTTTAACGTTGTTAATGTTTATTTCGACTGCCCTTTTTTGTGACCAAAACAACCTGAAAACGGGTGAAATTTGCCCCGAGGACAACAGGAGGGTTAATGATGGTGTTGTGTTTCCTGTGCCAGGCTCTCTGAACCCCAGCAGCCAGGAGAGGAGCCGCTGGGCGTTCTGTGTTGGCCTGGGGGAGCTGCGCTCCGTCAGCCTGAGGGTGGAGGGGTGGAGCTCCCTGCTCCTCCAGCTGAAGGAGCCCCGCTCCCCGCTGCCCGCGCTGCACCTCCACCAGGGCGGCAGCACCGAGTTCCTGGACAGCCTGAGGAGGTTCGCTCTGCTCAGCCAGTAAGTTCACCGCCCGGGGAGGGGGTGTGTGTGTGTGTGTGTGTGTGTGTGTGTGTGTTTCTGTCTGTGTGTGTGCTTCTGTGTGTGTGTGTGTGTGTGTTTGTGTGTGTGTTTCTGTCTGTGTGCGTGCGTGTGTGTGTGTGGGGGTTGTTTGTGCGTGTGCGCGCGTGTGTGCGTCTGTCTGTGTCCTTCTGTGTGTGTGGGGGTGTTTGTGTGTGTGTGTGTGTGTGTGTGTCTGTGTGCTTCTGTGTGTGTGTGAGGGGGTTGTTTGTGTGTGTGTGTGCGTGTGTCTGTCTGTGTGCTTCTGTGTGTGTGGGGGGGTGTTTGTGTGTGTGTGTGTGTGTGTGTGTGTGTGCGCTTCTGTGTGTGTGTGGGGGGGGTGTTTCTGTCTCTGTCTGTCTGTCTGTCTGTGTGTGTGTGTGTGTGTGTGTGTGTGTGTGTGTGTGTGTGTGTGTGTGTGTGTGTGTGTTCCTCGTTATATTATTGAGGACACAGTGTGTCTCAGCTAACAGAGCTGTTATTAAAGATCATATCGCAGCTTTTCATAATAAAGTGTCTGGATTAAGTGCCAGACGTTTCCAGAACACAGGCTGACGTCCTTCTGACTGTCTGTCCTCTGGTTGGCTAACGTCCTTCTGACTGTCTGTCCTCTGGTTGGCTAACGTCCTTCTGACTGTCTGTCCTCTGATTGGCTAAAGTCCTGCTGACTGTCTGTCCTCTGATTGGCTGCCTCGTTCTCTATGAGATGCTGTTAAATTTTTTCTGAAGTAACCAGACATCTGAGTCAGCAGTTCCAATAAAAAATAACATGGAAGTGAAATTAAAGTCTGATTATTATTATTATTATTATTATTATTATTATTATTATTATTATTATTATTATTATTATTATTATTACCTGTGTCTCTCTGTGTGTGTGTGTGTGTGTGTGTGTGTGTGTGTGTGTGTGTGTGTGTGTGTGTGTGTGTGTGCCTGCCTGTGTCTCTGTGTGTGTGTGTGTGTTTTTGTGTGTGTGCCTGTGTGTGTTTGTGTGTGTGTTTTCAGATCTCCAGAAGATGAAACCTGTCTCCTGGTCAGCCCCCCAAACAGAGCTCTGTCTCAGTCCTTCGAGAACCTTCTGGACGACAACAACTTTGGACTCGTTAATGTAAGAAGCTAAATCGCTCTGAAGCTCGTTGTCATGGAAACAACTCACGTGTCCAGAAAAGATTTTACAACAGGATCAGAAATAGAAAACAGATTTCTCTTTTAATTAGTGTCTATTCAGGGGTCTCTGTAAACTTACACATATTATTTGGGGTTTTATTCTGAAAAACCAAATATTCAGACATGAAAATGCTATTTCCAAAAGAAGTCTTAATTCTGAATATCGTAGATTTATATTAACGAATCATTTAAAATAGAAGTGTAATATCAGTTTTATCTTTAACGTGATGTTAAGAGTGTGTGTGTGTGTGTGTGTTTTGTGTGTTTTTGTCTGTTTGTGTGTGTTTCTGTGTGTGTTGTTGTGTGTATTTGTGTGTTTCTGTGTGTTTTTGGGTGTTTCTGTGTGTGTGTGTTTATGTGTGTGTTTGTGTGTTTCCAGCAGAAGTTCAGGAAGGACCCGTACGTCACCACCCTGGGGGGCTTCTCCAAAGTCACCAACTACATCTTCGATGCGTTCCGGGGGACGGAGGAGCAGCACCAGCGCCCCCCCGAGGAGGTGGCCGACCTGCTGAGTGAGGTCATCCCGGGGCTGGAGATCAACCGGCAGGAAGAGCCCGGCTTCGAGGTCATCACCAGGGTGAGACACCGGGGTGGGTTTCAAGGACCAAAGTATGGTGGTGGACTAGTATATGGCACTCTGTCTGTCTGTCTCTTGCTCTCTGTTTGTCTCTGTCTCTCTCTGTCTGTCTTTTTCTCTCTCTCGGTCTGTCTGTCTGTGTCTCTATCTGTCTTTCTCTTTCTGTCTGTCTCTCTTACCTGTCTCTCTCTGTCCCCCTCCTTGTCAGATGGACCTGGGTCCCAGGCCGGAGGTATCAAGGCGGCCCCCCCTGTCAGCAGAGGACTGGACCAAACACCAGGATCCAGAGGGGAGGATGATCAGCGTCTCCAAGCTCAAGAAACTCGTCTTCAGAGGGGTCAGTCGGCTTCATTAGTCTGTCTGTTTCATTGTGTCTGTCTCATTGTCTCTGTCTCATTGTGTCTTTCACTGTCTCATCGTCTCTGTCTCATTGTCCCCTCCCCTGCAGGGACTTTGTCACGCGGTGAGGAAAGAAGCCTGGAAGTTTCTGTTGGGTTATTTCCCGTGGGACAGCACGCTGGAGGACAGGAAAGTCCTGCAGAGGGACAAAACGTAGGACAAC
Source organism: Percina caprodes (assembly GCA_013375575.1). NCBI lineage: Eukaryota > Metazoa > Chordata > Actinopteri > Perciformes > Percidae > Percina > Percina caprodes. Next base: position 152,502 of record JABXJD010000451.1, read on the forward strand.
TTACAGATACTACACAGATGAATAATACTCACATGAATACTGCAATATATTACTACACAGATGAATACTGCAGAGGGACAAAACGTAGGACACCTTACGGTTACTACACAGATGAATACTACACAGATGAATACTTCAGTATATTACTACACAGAAGAATACTGCAGAGAGACAAAACGTAGGACACCTTACAGTTACTACACAGATGAATACTGCAATATATTACTACACAGATGAATACTGCAGAGGGACAAAACGTAGGACACCTTACAGTTACTACACAGATGAATACTACACAGATGAATACTGCAGTATATTACTACACAGATGAATACTGCAATATATTACTACACAAATGAATACTGCAGAGGGACAAAACGTAGGACACCTTACAGTTACTACACAGATGAATACTACACAGATGAATACTGCAGTATATTACTACACAGATGAATACTGCAGAGGGACAAAACGTAGGACACCTTACAGTTACTACACAGATGAATACTACACAGATGAATACTGCAATATATTACTAATCAGATGAATACTACAGAGAGACAAAACGTAGGACAACTTACAGATTATACTTAAGTTAATGTCACTATGTTACTACAGAGATGAATACTGCAGTATATTTCTCCAGAGATGAGTACTTCAGTATATTTCTACAGAGGTGAATACTGCAGTATATTTCTCCAGAGATGAGTATTTCAGTATATTTCTACAGAGATGAACACTGCAGTATATTTCTCCAGAGATGAATACTGCAGTATATTTCTACAGAGATGAATACTGCAATATATTTCTCCAGAGATGAATTCTGCAGTATATTTCTACACAGATGAATACTGCAGTATATTTCTCCAGAGATGAATACTGCAGTATATTTCTCCAGAGATGAATACTGCAGTATATTTCTCCAGAGATGAATACTGCAATATATTTCTCCAGAGATGAATTCTGCAGTATATTTCTACAGAGATGAATACTGCAGTATATTTCTACAGAGATGAGTACTTCAGTATATTTCTACAGAGATAAACACTGCAGTATATTTCTCCAGAGATGAGTACTTCAGTATATTTCTCCAGAGATGAGTACTGCAGTATATTTCTCCAGAGATAAATACTGCAGTATATTTATCCAGAGATGAGTACTGCAGTATATTTCTCCAGAGATGAGTACTGCAGTATATTTCTCCAGAGATGAATACTGCAGTATTTTTCTCCAGAGATGAATACTGCAGTATTTTTCTCCAGAGATGAATACTGCAGTATATTTCTCCAGAGATAAATACTGCAGTATATTTATCCAGAGATGAGTACTGCAGTATATTTATCCAGAGATGAGTACTTCAGTATATTTCTCCAGAGATGAGTACTGCAGTATATTTCTCCAGAGATGAATACTGCAGTATTTTTCTCCAGAGATGAATACTGCAGTATTTTTCTGCAGAGATGAATACTGCAGTATTTTTCTGCAGAGATGAATACTGCAGTATATTTCTCCAGAGATGAATACTGCAGTATTTTTCTCCAGAGATGAATACTGCAGTATTTTTCTCCAGAGATGAATACTGCAGTATATTTCTCCAGAGATGAATACTGCAGTATATTTCTCCAGAGATGAATACTGCAGTATATTTCTCCAGAGATGAATACTTCAAGATGAAGCTGCAGTGGAAGTCGGTCAGTGAGGAGCAGGAGAGGAGAAACTCCAGACTGAGAGACTACAGGAGTCTGATAGGTGGGTCCCTCATGACATCATCACGATGAGTAGTATTTGGAGGAATGAGTAGTATTTGGAGGAATGAGTAGTATTTGGAGGAATGAGTAGTATGTGGAGGAATGAGTAGTATGTGGAGGAATGAGTAGTATGTGGAGGAATGAGTAGTATGTGGAGGAATGAGTAGTATTTGGAGAAATGAGTAGTATGTGGTGGAATGAGTAGTATTTGGATGAATGAGTAGTATTTGGAGTGAGTGTGGTCTAGACCTGGTCTGTCCATAAAGTGTCCTGAGATAACGAGGTCTAGACCTGGTCTGATCTGGTTCTGGTCTCTGTCTCCAGAGAAAGACGTGAACCGGACGGACAGAACCAACCGGTTCTACGAAGGCGTGGACAACCCGGGTCTGGTGCTGTTGCACGACATCCTGATGACCTACTGCATGTACGACTTTGACCTGGGTGAGTCTGGGGGGGGGGCCGCTGGCTGGTAGTGGCTTATTAATATTAGGCTTATTAACCCTCTGAGCCCTAAGGCCATTTTTACAGTTCATTGTCCGTCTGGATTTATTTTATAAAAAAGCTTGTAAAACACCAACCCTGTTGTCTACAGTCAAGATATGAACATCATTTTTTTCAGGACAAACTGGGTTATTAGAATATTTGGGCTGCAGTGAGCTCACCTGCATGTTAAAAATGGTTGTAGGACCTTAAAGACAAATAAATAAACAAAACGGAACATGAATCTTCCAGATATGTATTGATATCACACACAGATCAATAAAACCTAAGCCATTTTACTCTCTAAAACACTTCTCATATGTCTTGGGAGTCACATTGTGAAGAAATAATCATTATAACTTATACAGTTGACAAAATACATGCATTTTTTCAAATAAAGTCAAGGCGCTTTTGCCCTCATGACATTTACTTATGCCAATAATCAACATAATAATGTCATATTTATTGATATTACACCCACAGCAATGCTACACAAGCAATTGTGTGTCTAAAACAGTTCTCCTATTGGCCTTCCATACACCGTTTGGCCTTCCATACAGCCTTTTGGCCTTCCATACATTTTGGGTGACGTTGTCTCCCATATGAGCATGCACCCCATATATGGAGTCCTTGACTTCCGTACACAAAGGACGGACGGCGCTAGCGGCAGAATTGGCGCGCGATGAATTATGGACAAAAGTGGATAAATCTTGGATGTAAAGGTATGGATTTAATGCTCAACGAACCCCAAAAAAGGCAGAAGTTCCAGGCTGGATAGAAAATCACCTGTAGAGGCTAGAAGGACCCGGAAAAGACCTCCGTAACCACTAACTCGTTAGGTTTTAGCCACAATTTTCGGCGAGTTTCTATGTGTTATGGATGGTTAATGATTGAACTATGAATCAGAGGTGCTTTTTATGGTCGTGGGCGAGTCTCTCGGGTTAGGAGGGTTAATAACCAATCAGAGTTAATCAAAGAGTCGACTGAGATATTGTGTTTAGCTCTCGAGCACATGTTGCTGGTCTAGAAGTCCAAATTATCTCTCTCTCTATCTCTGTGTGTGTGTGTGTGTGTGTGTGTGTGTGTGTGTGTGTGTGTGTGTGTGTGGGCGGGGCGGGGGGTTGTGTCTGTAGGCTATGTCCAGGGGATGAGTGACCTGTTGTCTCCCATCCTTTACGTGATGGAGAACGAGGTTGATGCTTTCTGGTGTTTTGTCTCCTTCATGGACCAGATGGTGAGTATAATAAAGTCTTATAACCCATCTATAATATACACTGTGTGTGTGTCTATGTATCTATGTAAGTTTGTGTTGTTTTGCAGCACCAGAACTTTGAGGAGCAGATGCAGGGCATGAAGACTCAGCTGATCCAGCTCAGCACCCTGCTCCGGCTGCTGGACCTCACCTTCTGGAACTACCTGGGTGCGTAGACGCATGTTCAACCACCAGGGGACGGTTGCCCTGGTAACACATGTGAAGGCCCTGAAACACCAGGCAGATTTTTGGCGGGAGCGTCCGTCCCCATAGAGTTGCGGTGTGTCATGGCGCTATAATCCGTCTGATTGGCTGTTCAGCTGATTAGTAATTAGATAATGAAAGCCGTCTTCATCTCAACTAATGAAAAGCAGTTTGCTGTCCAAGTTGTTGCTTTTTGGACGCTTTTCTCTCCGTTTTTCACTGTTGTGTAATTTTTTTGAGTTTTTTTAACCCTCCTGATGTCCTCGGGTCTAATCTGACTCTTTAATAAGTGTCTCTATCTGAAATCTGAGTTTCTTTTTAACCAAATTACCATAAAAATGGATTCCTTCCAACGCTCTTTCATTCCTCTGATCTTCACTATTAGTCAAAATAATTCATCATTTCTGCTTTTTACCTCAGATATTAGTATAATTCTCTATGAATGAGGGTTACCTCAGATATTAGTATAATTCTCTATGAATGAGGGTTACCTCAGATATTAGTATAATTCTCTATGAATGAGGGTTATTGTAGTAACACTAGTGGTACTAAGGTGGTGGTAGTGGAACTAAATGAAAATGTAAAATCTTTGTTCCTTTTTGACCCGGGAGGACAACACAAGGGTTAATTAATTTTGTGTGTGTGTGTATGTGTGTGTGTGTCTCTGTTTGTATGTGTCTGTGTGTGTCTCTGTTTGTGTGTGTGTGTGTGTGTGTCTGTGTGTGTCTGTGTTTCCATTGCAGAGTCCCAGGATTCAGGGTATCTGTACTTCTGCTTCCGCTGGTTGTTGATCCGGTTCAAGAGAGAGCTCAGCTTCCAGGACGTCCTGCGCCTCTGGGAGGTGAGTCAACTGTTAGAAACAGACCTGAGACCTGACCTGAGACCATCTGTTAGAAACAGACCTGAGACCAGACCTGAGACCAGCGGTTAGAAACAGACCTGAGACCAGACCTGAGACCATCTGTTAGAAACAGACCTGAGACCAGACCTGAGACGAGCGGTTAGAAACAGACCTGAGACCAGACCTGAGACCATCTGTTAGAAACAGACCTGAGATCAGACCTGAGACCAGCTGTTAGAAACAGACCTGAGACCAGATGTTAGAAACAGACCTGAGACCAGATGTTAGAAACAGACCTGAGACCAGTCTTGAGACCAGACCTGAGATCATATCTGAGATCAGTCCTGAGACCAGTCCTCTTCCTACAGGTGATGTGGACCGGACTGCCCTGCCAGAACTTCCACCTGCTGGTCTGCTGCTCCATTTTGGACTCTGAGAAACAGAAGATCATGGAGGAGAACTACGGCTTCAATGAGATCCTCAAGGTGAGACTGCACTGGGGGGGGATGCAGAGGGGGACAATCAAACCGACCGGTCCTGACGGGCCGGTCCAGACAAGCTGGTGGACCAGATCATCTGGTTCAGGTTGTAACACAATTAATTACACACATCAACCATCTATGTGTCGGTTTTCATACGTGTACCTGAACATGTGTGTGTGTGTGTGTGTGTGTGTGTGTGTGTGTGTGCGTGCGTGCGCGCGTGTGCATGTGCGTGTGTGTGTGTGCGCGTGTGTGTGCGCGCGTGCACAGCACATCAACGAGTTGTCCATGAAGCTGGACGTAGAAGAGATTCTCCAGAAAGCTGAAGGCATCAGTCAGCAGATTCAGAGCTGTAAGGTAGGTCAGACAGAGACACACACACACACACACACACACACACACACACACACAGTCAGACACACACAGTCAGGCATACACACACAGTCAGACACACACACACACACACACACACAGTCAGACACACACAGTCAGACACACACACACACTGTCAGACACACACACACACCGTCAGACACACACACACACACCGTCAGACAGACACACACACAGACAGACAGACACACACACACAGAGAGAGACAGACACATACACACACAGACAGACACATAGACACACACACACACACACACAGAGAGAGACACACACACACACACACACACAGACCGACACATAGACACACACACACACACACACACACACACACACACACACACACACACACACACATCTCAAGTCTCAAAAGACTCAAAAGTCTCAGGGTGATGGAGGTCTCAGGGTGATGGGGGTCTCCTCAGGGTGATGGGGGTCTCCTCAGGGTGATGGGGGTCTCCTCAGGGTGATGGGGTTCCCCTTAGGGTGGTGGGGTTCTCTTCAGACTCTAACCTGTTGATTCTCCTCAGGACCTGCCTCCGTCCATCAGCAGCATCCTGGGTCTGGATCCGGATCTCAGTGGTTCTGACCCGACACCCCCTGGAGCGTCTCCACCTCCCAGGCCGTTGCCGCGGAGACCACTGGCTCACCCTTCCCCCTCCCCCTCCAACGGACTGTGGCGAGATGCCCCCTCTGGCCTCACCGCCCCCCCCGGCTGCACCGCGGCCTCCTCGTCCTAGTCCAGACTGACACGGGATCCTCCAGAATCTTATTTTTGTAATTTCCTTCAGATCAGAGTCATTCCTCCTCAACGCCAACGCTGTCTCTACGGGACGGGACCGGAGCCTGTCTCCCTTTCTACGTCCTTCCTTCCCTACGTCCTTCCTTACCTCCTCTCCTTTCCTATGTCCTTCCCTACATCCTTCCTTCCCTACTCTCCTTTCCTATGTCCTTCCCTACGTCCTTCCTTCCCTACGTCCTTCCTTCCCTACGTCCTTCCTTTCCCTACGTCCTTCCTTTCCCTATGTCCTTCCTTCCCCTACGTCCTACCTTCCCCTACGTCCTACCTTCCCTCCTCTCCTTCCCTATGTCCTTCCTTCCCTCCTCTACTTTCCTATGTTCTTCCCTACGTCCTTCCTTCACCTACGTCCTTCCTTCCCCTACGTCCTTCCTTCAATCCTCTCCTTCCCTACGTCCATTCCTATGTCCTTCCTTCCCTCCCCTCCTTTCCTATGTCCTTCCTTCCCTCCTCTCCTTCCCTACATCCTTCCTTCCCTACGTCCATCCTTCCCCTACGTCCTTCCTTCCTTCCCTCCTTTCCTTCCCTACGTCCATCCTTCCCCTACGTCCTTCCTTCCCTCCTTTCCTTTCCTATGTCCTTCCTTCCCTATGTCCTTCCTTCTTTCCCTACAGGGGGGAGTCGAACCTGGCCCGCTGCAGGGAGGAGTGAACCTCTACATATGGATCAGCGCCCGCTCCACCAGCTGAGCTCCCCGGGCGCCAGAGCTTTAAATCGATAAATGACTAATCAATATGTTTTTATATAAGTAAGGATGGAGAGAAGGAAATAAGGATGGAGGGAAGGAAATAAGGAAGGGGGAAATGAGGACGGACAATGATTCCCTGTCCGGAGGACAGAAGAAAAGCGCTCCTCCTCATGTGATGGATGTCTTTTATATATTTACTCTGAAATAAGGATGGAGGGAAGGAAATAAGGATGGAGGAAGGATGATGAGGAGAGAAGAAAAGAGCTCCTCCACCTCGTGTGATGGACGTGTTTTTCTATATTTACTCTGAACTCTTTGTTTTCAACATTAAAGGAGAAGTTTGATTTTATCACAACTTGCTTCTTGTTTCCACATCTTCAACTCCCAGAGAGGAAGCCCACAGGAAGGGGAGGGGCTTACACACAGGAAGGAGAGGAGCTCGCACACAGGAAGGGGAGGGCTTACACACAGGAAGAGGAGGGCTTACACGGGAAGGGGAGGGGCTCACACACAGGAAGGGGAGGGCTTACACACAGGAAGGGGAGGGCTTACACACAGGAAGGGGAGGGCTTACACAGGAAGGAGAGGACCTCGCACACAGGAAGGGGAGGGCTTACACACAGGAAGGGGAGGGCTTACACAGGAAGGGGAGGGCTTACACACAGGAAGGGGAGGGGCTCACACACAGGAAGGGGAGGGCTTACACACAGGAAGGGGAGGGCTTACACACAGGAAGGGGAGGGCTTACACAGGAAGGGGAGGGCTTACACACAGGAAGGGGAGGGGCTCACACACAGGAAGGGGAGGGCTCACACACAGGAAGGGGAGGGCTTACACACAGGAAGGGGAGGGGCTCACACACAGGAAGGGGAGGGCTCACACACAGGAAGGGGAGGGCTTACACACGGGAAGGGGAGGGCTTACACACGGGAAGGGGAGGGCTTACACACAGGAAGGGGAGGGCTCACACACAGGAAGGGGAGGGCTTACACTGGAAGGGGAGGCGCTTACACACAGGAAGGGGAGGGCTTACACACGGGAAGGGGAGGGGGCTTACTCCTGGCGGATCGTGTCTCCCTGGACTCCACCTTGAAGAAATGTAAAATATAAGTAGTGCAGGAGGAAAAAAAGGGGGGGGGGGTGTGTATATAGTGAGGAAAATAAGTATTTAACACGCTGCTATTTAACAAGTTGTCCCCCTTAGAGATCCTGGAGGGTCTGATGTCATCGTAGGTGCATGTCCACTGTGAGAGACATCATCTAAAAACATCCAGACATCACAATGGAGGATTTAACTATTTATTTGTATGATACAGCTGCAAATAAGTATTTGAACACCTGAGAAAATCAATGTTAATATTTGGTACGGTAGCTAATAAATATACACACACACACACACACACACACTCACTCTGCAGATGGGATTTTGGTCCACTCCTCCACACAGATCTTCTCTAGACCAGTCAGGTTTCTGGGCTGTCGCTGAGAAACACGGAGTTTGAGCTCCCTCCAAAGATTCTCTATTGGGTTTAGGTCTGGAGACCGGCTAGGCCAGAACCAGAACCTTGATCTGCTTCTTCCAGACCCCCTCCTTGGTTCTCCTGGCTGTGTGCTTCGGGTCATCGTCATGTTGGAAGACCCAGCCTCGACCCATCTTCAGTGCTCTAACTGAGGGAAGGAGGTTGTTCCCCAAAATCTCCCAATACATGGCCACGGTCCTCCTCTCCTTAATACAGTGCAGTCCCCTGTCTCATGTGCAGAAACCCCCCCCAAAGCATGATGCTACCCCCCCATGCTTCACAGTAGGGATGGTGTTCTTGGGATGGTCCTCATCATTCTTCTTCCTCCAAACACGGTTAGTGGAATTATGACCAAAAAGTTCTATTCTGGTCTCATCGGACCACATGACTTCCTCCCATGACTCCTCTGGAGTTCTATTTGTTCTAGTGTACCGAGCACCTGGTCCAGACTCTTAACCAGTTCTATTTGTTATAGTGTACCGAGCACCTGGTCCATACTCTGAACCAGTTCTATTTGTTATAGTGTACCGAGCACCTGGTCCATACTCTGAACCAGTTCTATTTGTTATAGTGTACCGAGCACCTGGTCCATACTCTGAACCAGTTCTATTTGTTATAGTGTACCGAGCACCTGGTCCATACTCTGAACCAGTTCTATTTGTTATAGTGGACCGAGCACCTGGTCCATATGCTGAACCAGTTCTATTTGTTATAGTGTACAGAGCACCTGGTCCATACTCTGAACCAGTTCTATTTGTTATAGTGTACCGAGCACCTGGTCCATACTCTGAACCAGTTCTATTTGTTATAGTGTACCGAGCACCTGGTCCATACTCTGAACCAGTTCTATTTGTTATAGTGTACCGAGCACCTGGTCCATACTCTGAACCAGTTCTATTTGTTATAGTGTACCGAGCACCTGGTCCATACTCTGAACCAGTTCTATTTGTTATAGTGTACCGAGCACCTGGTCCATACTCTGAACCAGTTCTATTTGTTATAGTGTACCGAGCACCTGGTCCATACTCTGAACCAGTTCTATTTGTTATAGTGTACCGAGCACCTGGTCCATACTCTGAACCAGTTCTATTTGTTATAGTGTACCGAGCACCTGGTCCATACTCTGAACCAGTTCTATTTGTTATAGTGTACCGAGCACCTGGTCCATACTCTGAACCAGTTCTATTTGTTATAGTGGACCGAGCACCTGGTCCAGACTCTGAACCAGTTCTTATTGTAGGGGATTTTAATATTCATGTGGACGATGAGAATGATAGCCTTAGTACTGCGTTTATCTCTCTTTTAGATTCTATTGGCTTCTCTCAAAGTGGTCATAAACCGACTCACCGTTTTAACCACACCCGCGACCTTGTTCTGGTATGTGGTGTTGAAATTGAACATTTAATGGTGTTCCCACAGAATCCCTTTCTATCTGACCACTGTTTGGTAACTTTTGAGTTTATACTGCTGAACTACACGTCATTAGGAAAAACCTTCTATACCAGATGTCTATCTGATAGTGCTGTAGCTAAATTTAAGGATGTGATTCCATCAGCATTTAATTCATTACCAAGTCACAAAGTAACGGAGGACTCCTATGCTATTAGTCCCTCCCAAATCCATCATTTTGTTGATAGTGCAGCAGGCTCGCTGCGAATGACACTCGACTCTGTTGCCCCTCTAAAAAAGAAGATAATAAAACCAAGACGGTTAGCTCCATGGTATAACACTGAAACTCGCAAATTAAAGCAAATATCACGGAAACTTGAGAAGATTTGGCGTTCCACCAAACTGGAAAATTCTCGTTTAATCTGGCAAGATAGTCTTAAAACATATAGGAAGGGCCTCCGTAATGCCAGAGCAGCGTACTACTCGTCATTAATAGAGGAAAATAGGAACAACCCCAGGTTTCTTTTCAGCACTGTAGCCAGGCTAACGGAAGATCACAGCTCTACTGAGCCAAGTATTCCCAGAGCTCTTAGTAGGAACCACTTTATGAGGTTCTTCAATGATAAAATTATAACTATTAGAAGCAAAATTCACCAAGATCTGCCTTTAACTGGCACTGACTTATCTCTAAACTCAGGAACCGCAGAAACAGCTGTAAAACCAGATACATGTTTAGACTGCTTTGCTTCACTTGATCTTTATCAATTTAATTCAGTTATTTCTTCATCTAAACCATCAACCTGCCTCTTAGACCCCATCCCGACTAGGCTTCATCTACACCATCAACCTGCCTCTTAGACCCCATCCCGACTAGGCTACTTAAAGAAGTTTTACCCTTAGTAAAGGGTAAAGCTTCTCTACTAGATATAACCAATCTGTCTTTATTAACAGGCTATGTACCACAGCACTTTAAAGTAGCTGTAATTAAACCTCTTCTGAAAAAGCCCAACCTTGATCCAGATGTTTTAGCCAACTATAGACCTATATCCAACCTTGATCCAGATGTTTTAGCCAACTATAGACCTATATCCAACCTTAATCCAGATGTTTTAGCCAACTATAGACCTATATCCAACCTTGATCCAGATGTTTTAGCCAACTATAGACCTATATCCAATCTTCCATTTCTCTCTAAGATTCTTGAGAAAGTAGTCACCAAACAGCTGTGTGACTTTCTGCATAGCAACATCTTATTTGAGGATTTTCAGTCAGAATTTAGAGTTCATCATAGCACAGAGACAGCACTGTGAAGATGACTAATGACCTCCTAATTGCATCAGATAAAGGACTTATCTCTGTACTGGTGTTGTTAGATCTTAGTGCTGCATTTGATACCATTGACCATCATATCTTATTACAGAGATCAGAACATTTTATTGGCATTAAAGGGACTGCTCTAAGCTGGTTTAAGTCTTATTTATCAGATCGATCTCAGTTTGTTCATGTTAACGATGAAACCTCTGCGCACGCCAAAGTTAGTCATGGAGTCCCACAAGGATCTGTGCTCGGTCCAATCCTGTTCACTTTATATATGCTTCCTTTAGGCAATATTATCAGGAAGCACTCCATAAACTTTAATTGTTATGCAGATGATACTCAATTATATCTATTGATTAAGCCGGATGAAACTAATCAGTTAGCTAAACTTCAAATGTGCCTTCAGGATATTAAAACCTGGATGAGCTGTAATTTTCTAATGTTAAACTCAGATAAAACTGAAGTTATTGCTCTGGGACCCAAGCACCAAACAGATAGTTACTCTGGATGGCATCACCCTGGCCTCCAGCACCCCCCTGGCCTCCAGCACCCCCCTGGCCTCCAGCACCCCCCTGGCCTCCAGCATCACCCTGGCCTCCAGCACCACTGTGAGGAATCTTGGAGTTATCTTTGATCAGGACATATCCTTTAATTCCCACATAAAGCAAATTTCAAGGATCGCCTTTTTTTCACCTACGTAATATTGCAAAAATCAGGAATATCCTCTAAAAATGATGCAGAAAAACTAGTCCATGCATTTGTTACTTCTAGGCTGGATTACTGCAATTCTTTATTATCAGGCTGCTCGAAGACGTCCATAAAGACTCTTCAGCTGATCCAGAATGCTGCAGCACGTGGTCTGACAGGAACCAGGAAAAGAGATCACATCTCTCCTGTTTTAGCTTCTCTGCATTGGCTTCCTGTAAAATCCAGAATAGAATTTAAAATCCTTCTTCTCACCTACAAAGCTCTTCATGGTCAGGCACCATCTTATCTTAAAGAGCTCATAGTACCTTACAACCCTACAAGCGCACTACGCTCCCAGGATGCAGGGTTACTGGTGGTTCCTAGAGTCTCTAAAAGTAGAACGGGAGCCAGAGCGTTCAGCTATCAGGCTCCTCTCCTGTGGAACCAGGTTCCAGTTTGGGTTCAGGAGGCAGACACCGTCTCCACATTTAAGAGTAGACTCAAGACTTTACTTTTTGATAAAGCTTATAGTTAGGGCATAGAATTGAATATTGTTAGGGAGTGAGGAGTCGCAGCGTCCCCCTAACCCGGCCCACCTGCTTCTCATCATAGTTGTCAGCTCTATCTATCATATAATCAAGAATATAATAAAACTAGAGGGAGGCAGGGCATACAGCCCGATTCGGTTGGGGAGAGTTCTAGCCCGACCAGGCTCCTCTCTTTACCCCGTCTCTCCTAGTTATGCTGTAATAGTTTTAGACTGCTGGGGGACTTCCTTTGACACACTGGGCTCCTCTCTCCTCTATCTTTCCATTTTTCCATTTGTGTGCATCCATGTCCCAGAAATGCTTGTTACTAACCTAGTTACTAACCTAGTTACTAACCTAGCTCTGGGGAGTCATTCCCCGGAGTCCTTATGTTCTTTACCCCCCAGCATGTTTCCTTGGATCAGGGAGGCTCCAAAATCATGGTAGCAGCTGTCGCCATGGTCCCGCTACACGTCCTGCGATGCCGTGTTCATCCTGCTACGTCCTGCTGTGCCTTGTAATGCCGCACAGTGCCCTGCTATGCCATGAACTACTACAAAGAACTACTACAAACTACTATTTTTTCTATTTTTGTTATTGCCACTCTTCATTCTAACCCCAACCGGCCCGTCAGACACCGCCTACCAAGAGCCTGGGTCTGGGTCTGGGTCTGGGTCTGTCCGAGGTTTCTGCCTAAAAGGAAGTTTTTCCTCACCACTGTCGCACTGTTGCTTGCTCTGGAGGAAACTACTAGAACTGTTGGGTCCTTGTAAATTCTGGAGTATGGTCTAGACCTACTCTATCTGGCCTAGACCTACTCTAGCTGTAAAGTGTCTCGAGATAACTCTTGTTATGAATTGATACTATAAATAAAATTGAATTGAATTGAATTATTTTCCTCACTGTATGTATAAAGTAGTAGATAGATAAAGGGTTTAAATACACATTATGCAGGAATATACTGTAGTTATTGGTGTATCATAAGTCCTGAGTATTACATATTAAACAGTCATAAAATTGCAAAGAATTCCAAAAGCCAAGATTATATATATATATATATATATATACTGTATATATCATATATGCACAATAGGTGGGAGAAGAAAGTCCGGGGTAGGGTGTGGAGTAAAGTCAGTGTGTGTGTGTGTGTGTGTGTGTGTATATCTGTGTGTGTGTGTGTGTGTGTGTGTGTGTGTGTGTGTGTGTGTGTGTGTGTGTGTGTGTGTGTGTGTGTGTGTGTGTGTGTGTGTGTGTGTGTGTGTCCTCCTCCCTGACTGACATGTCTGATAAGAGAGACAGCGTCGCTCGCTGCTATCGGCCAATCAGCTGCAGCCTTTCATTTCCTGGCCAACAGGAAATGAAAGGCTTTGTTGTGTCTCTGATGCGCTTTATGAACAGATGCAAGAGAGATGTCCTCCAAATGTCTCCGTTCAGAGGACGAGGACGCCGTCCATCACATGAAAGACGGCGTGACATTTAGAGAAAATCTCTTCAGCCAGCCTGACATTTATACTGAATATAACAATATTATAATAATAATAATAATAATAATAATATGTAATTACAGGCGGCCATCTTGTCTCTGCTTGGCCTGATTGTCTCATCCCATAGTGAGACAGACTGTCATGATGTTGGATTATTGCTTTGCTTTCTGCTCCTCCTCCTCTGGTTTTTTGGTGCTGTCTCCTCATGTTTGTGTCCCAGTGTCCTTCCGGTCCGGTGTTGTAGTTTCTGTCTTGTCTCCTCGTGTTTGTGTCCTAGTCTCCTCCCTGTTCCTGTCTGCGTCACCCGGTTTCTGTTCCTGTCGCCGTCACCCTGTTCCTCTCGCTGTCACCCTGTTCCTGTCACTGTCACTCTGTTCCTGTCGCCGTCACCCTGTCGCTGTCACCCTGTCGCTGTCACCCTGTTCCTGTCACCCTGTTCATGTCACCCTGTTCATGTCGCCGTCACCCTGTTCCTGTCGCTGTCACGCTGTTCCTGTTGCTGTCTCCCTGTTCCTGTCACCCTGTTCCTGTCGCCGTCACCCTGTCGCTGTCACCCTGTTCCTGTCACTGTCACCCTGTCGCTGTCACCCTGTTCCTGTCACTGTCACCCTGTTCCTGTCACCCTGTTCCTGTCGCTGTCACCCTGTTCCTGTCGCTGTCACCCTGTTCCAGTCACCCTGTTCCTGTCGCTGTCACCCTGTTCCTGTCGCTGTCACCCTGTTCCTGTTGCTGTCACCCTGTTCCTGTCGCCGTCACCCTGTTCCTGTCGCTGTCACCCTGTTCCTGTCACCCTGTTCCTGTCGCTGTCACCCTGTTCCTGTTGCTGTCACCCTGTTCCTGTCACTGTCACCCTGTTCCTGTCGCTGTCAACCTGTTCCTGTCGCCGTCACCCTGTTCCTGCTGCTGTCACCCTGTTCCTGTCACTGTCACCCTGTTCCTGTCATCCTTTTCCTGTCGCTGTCACCCTGTTCCTGTTGCTGACCAAGCTGAGGAGGAGAGACTAGGTCGACCAGGCTGAGGAGGAGAGACTAGGGTCGACCAGACTGAGGAGGAGAGACCAGGGTCGACCAGGCTGAAGAGGAGAGACTAGGTCGACCAGGCTGACTAGGGTCGACCAGGCTGAAGAGGAGAGACTAGGGTCGACCAGACTGAGGAGGAGAGACTAGGGTCGACCAGACTGAGGAGGAGAAACTAGGGTCGACCAGGCTGAAGAGGAGAGACTAGGTCAACCAGACTGAGGAGGAGAAACTAGGGTCGACCAGGCTGAAGAGGAGAGACTAGGTCGACCAGGCTGAAGAGGAGAGACTAGGTTGACCAGACTGAGGAGGAGAAACTAGGGTCGACCAGGCTGAAGGGGAGAAACTAGGGTCGACCAGGCTGAAGAGGAGAGACTAGGTCGACCAGGCTGAAGAGGAGAGACTAGGTTGACCAGACTGAGGAGGAGAGACTAGGTTGAGTCAAGCTGCCTCCTCCATCCCCTCCCCGTCTCCTCCCCCTTCTCCTTCTCCGTCCTCTCCCCTGTCTCTTCCCTCGTCTCCTCTCCGTCTCCTCCCCCATGTCCCCCCATCTCCTCTTCGTTCCCTCCCCTGTCTCCTTGTCCATCTCCTCCCCCATCTCGTCTCCTCCTCCGTCCTCTGCCCCGTCTCTTCCCCCGTCTTTTCCTCGGCCTCCTCCCTGTCCCCTCCTCCGTCCCCTCCCAGTCTCCTCCCCGTCTCTTACCCCTTCTCTTCCCCGTCTCCTCCTCTGTCTTTTCCCTGTCTCCTCCCTTGTCTCCTTCCAGTCTCTTCCACCGTCTCTTCCCCGTCTCTTCCCCATCTCCTCCCTGTCTCTTCCCTGTCTACTCCACCGTCTCTTCCACCGTCTCTTCCCCATCTCCTCCCTGTCTCCTCCCTGTCTCCTTCCAGTCTCTTCCATCGTCTCTTCCTCGTCTCTTCCCCGTCTCCTCCCTGTCCCCTCCCTGTCTCCTCCCCCGTCTCTTCCCCGTCTCCTCCCTGTCTCCTCTCTGTCTCCTCCCCCGTCTCTTCCCCGTCTCCTCCCTGTCTCCTTCCAGTCTCTTCCACCATCTCTTTCCTGTCTCTTCCCCGTCTCCTCCCTGTTTCCTCCCCGTCTCCTCCCCCATCTCCTCCCCCTGGAGAGAAACGAGCTCCCATCCCGACCGCTCCTCCACATCTCCTGTGATCGAGCAGCAGAAACGAGTTCCAGTGTTTTATATAAAACTGAAGAAAAGGATATTTTGAGACAAAAGAGAAATAGTTGAATGTTTTGAGGAAAAAGCTGCATAGCGAAGCCTTTGATCAGTGAGCAGTGTGTGTGTGTGTGTGTGTGTGTGTGTGTGTGTGTGTCAGGCTGGAGCCCTGGTACTCGTACACCCACTGGTTCCCCATGGCATCGGCCCACGTGAAGAAGAGCCCGGCGGAGCAGCCGGTGCCGCGCATGCAGCCGGCCATGATGATGTTCTCCAGTAAGTACTGGTCCCGGAGGGGCATGTCGCTGGACTCGGCCATGTTCCAGCAGCAGAGACACACCGGGGGGCAGATGGTGAGGAGCGCTCCTTTACACTGTTATATCGGGAGGGGGTTAATGTAAAATAATATAATGTCATGTAATGTAATGTAAAAGAAAAACATTTTTCAAAAATCAAAAACATCCTTGGACTGCATGAAGCTGTAGAAAACAGAGAACTCAACTGGACGCTTTTATATATATATATATATATATATATATATATATATATATATATATATATATATATATATATATGTATATACATGTATATATATATATATGTATATACATGTATGCATATACTGTATATATGTGGGAGGGTAGTAGTTTCTCTTTGTGAGGTTGGGCTTTAATTCTAGTTTATTATTAGTCTATATATTGTCTGTTTATAAACAAAAACAAAAAACTTGAATATAATAATAATATAAAATCTGATGGAAACATGATGCTGACAGATGTGTGTGTCTCTGTGTGTGTGTGTGAGAGAATGTGTTTGTGGTCTGTGTGTGTGTGTGAGAGAGAATGTGTGTGTGTGTGTCTGTGTGTTTGTGTCTGTGTGTGTCTGTGTGTCCCTGTGTGTGTGTGTGAGAGAGAATGTGTGTGTGTGTGTGTGTGTGTGTGTGTCTCTGTGTGTGTGTGTCCCTGTGTGTCCCTGTGTGTGTGTGTTTGTGTGTGTGTGTGTGGTTGCGTTGGGGGGGGTCCAGTCGAGGCGTCCGTCCTTCTGTCCCATCAACGAGTCCCCGGACACAGAAGGTGCCGAGGATTCTGGGAAAACAGCTGTAGTGTTTTCTCTGAAGAACGAAGTGGGCGGTCTGGTCAAAGCTCTGAGGATCTTCCAGGTGAGACGCCCCCCCCCCAACCCTAACTCTAATCATGCCCCCTGTGCTCTGTGCTCTCATTAACCCTCCTGGTGTCTTCGGGTCTAATCTGACCCCTTTCTATATCTTCTTTCTATATCAGAAATCTGTGTTTCTTTCAAACTAGTTGTCCCATAAAGTAACGAGGACGGTTCCCAACAACGCTCCTCACACTTTACATTAATCATCAGGTCAACACTTTCGTTTGTCAATTTTACAGCATTTGGGGAAAAAATAATTGGTAAAAGAAAGTGTAAAAAAGATATATGTCAAAAAAGTGACACAAATGTGAAAAGATGTCGAAAAAATTAACTAAAATGTCAATAAAGTGACAAAAAATTAGGAGAAAGACACAAAAGGGTCGAAAAAGACGACCATGACCTTGATAAAAGGTTTTTCCTGTTTAATTTTGACTCAGCAAAACAAAGATTTCAGATCGGGGTGGGAGGGGGGACAACACGAGGGTACACTGTGCTGTGAGGCCATCTGGTGGCGGTCCTTGGGAGGGACCCATGGCCCACACTGCATATGTGCGAGATGTGAGTGCACGGACGGGGTCGGTGTCGTCCCGAGAGGAGCCGCGGCGGCGAAACCAACAAGCCACTATTTTGTTCATTGTCTTGAACATTATGTCTGGATGTGTCCCATAGGGAGACATCAAAACCAATGCTATCAGTGACAACATGTCATTGTCCCCCAAGGAGCAGCGGGTGACCCATGTTATTGTCCCCCAGGAGAAGCGGGTGAACCATGTTATTGTCCCCCAAGTGACCCATGTTATTGTCCCCCAGGAGTAGCGGGTGAACCATGTTATTGTCCCCCCCAAGTGACCCATGTTATTGTCCCCCAGGAGCAGCGGGTGAACCTGTCCCACATCGAGTCCCGGCCGTCCCGGCGCGTCCCCAGCGAGGTGGAGATCTTGGCCGTGTGCAGCTGCAGCCAGAGGGAGTTTAGCGAGCTGGTGGGGGCGCTCCGGGACGCCGTCTCCATCGTCTCCATCAACACGCCCCCCCACGCCTGGGCCGCTGCCGACGCAGGTGATGTCATCGCTTTCATCACACACACACACACACACACACACACACACACACACACACACACACACACTCACACACACACACACACACACACACACACACACAAACACCATGCCTGGGCCGCTGCCGACGCAGGTGATGTCATCGCTTACATCACACACACTCTCTGATCTGTTGGATCAAACAAAGAAGAAAGGCCGAATATTTGAAAGATGCTTTTTGAGATATTTTTTTTTTTGAGTAAAAAGTCCTAAAAATTAGATAATAAAAGATAATATACAGGAAAACATTTTTTTATATTTAACGGAATATTATAACCTAAGATTTCTATAATAGATGTGTCCTCCTGACTCAGAGGGGGACAATGTCCCCTGGTAAGATTTCTATAATAGATGTGTCCTCCTAACTCAGAGGGGGACGATGTCCCCTGGTAAGATTTCTATAATAGAAGTGTCTTCCTGATTCAGAGGGGGACGATGTCCCTTGGTAAGATTTCTATAATAGATGTGTCCTCCTAACTTAGAGGGGGACGATGTCCCCTGGTAAGATTTATATAATAGATGTGTCCTCCTGACTCAGAGGGGGACGATGTCCCCTGGTTCCCGATGAAGATCTCTGAGCTGGATCAGTGTTCTCACCGAGTGTTGATGTACGGATCTGAGCTGGACGCCGACCATCCGGTACACACACACACACACACACACACACACACACACACACACACACACACACATATATGTGTGTGTGTGTGTGTGTGTGTAACTTTTGGCCTGTACTGTGTATCTATATATATATATATACACAGTACAGGCCAAAAGTTAGTTCCACCTTCTCCTCCAATGAGTCTCCTTTATCTTCATGACTATTTCCATTGTAGATCATCATGAAGCATCAGAACTATGAATGAACTCATGAGGAATTATGGACTTAACAACAAAGTAGAAATAACTGAAAACATGTCTTATATTCTAGTTTCATCAGAGTCCCCCCCCCTTTGCTTTTTTGATAGCGCTGCAAACCCTTGGTGGTCTCTCAATGAGCTTCATGAGGTAGTCCCTGAAATGGACTCTAGAATCCCTCTAGAACAACTGGTAGGAGGAGACTGGATCAGGCCTTCATGGCCCAAAAGCAGCTAGGAAACCACGGCTAAGGAGAGGAAACAAGGCTAGGAAACCACGGCTAAGGAGAGGAAACAAGGCTAGGACACCACGGCTAAGGAGAGGAAACAAGGCTAGGAAACCACGGCTAAGGAGAGGAAACAAGCCTAGGATACCACGGCTAAGCAGAGGCAACAAGGCTAGGAAACCACGGCTAAGGAGAGGAAACAAGGCTAGGAAACCACTGCTAAGGAGGGGAAACAAGGCTAGGAAACCACGGCTAAGCAGAGGCAACAAGGCTAGGAAATCACGGCTAAGGAGAGTCAACAAGCAGAAGAGATCTGTTTGGGCCAGAAACACAAGGAATGGACATTAGACCAGTGGAAATCTGATCTCTGGTCTGAGTCCAGGTTTGAGATCTTTGGTTCCAACCGCTGTGTCTTTGTGTGACGGAGAAAAGGTGACGGGTGGATTCTACATGCCTGGTTCACCGTGAAGCATGGAGGAGGAGGTGTGATGGTGTGTGGGGGGGGGGGCTTTGTTCAAATTCAAGGCATACTGAACCAGCATGGCTACCACAGCATCCTGCAGCGACATGCCGTCCCATCCGGTTTGTGTTTAGTTGGACCATCATTCTGAAGAATATAAGACATGTTTTCAGTTATTTCTACTTTGTTGTTAAGTCCATAATTCCTCATGAGTTCATTCATAGTTCTGATGCTTCATGATGATCTACAATGGAAATAGTCATGAAGATAAAGGAAACGCATTGGTGGAGTTTGGGGGTCCAAACCTTTGGCCTGTGTATATATATATATGACCTGTGACCTCTGACCTGTGACCTCTAACCTGTGACTGCTGACCTGTGACCGCTGACCTGTGACCTCCAACCTGTGACCTCTGACCTGTGACATCTGACCTGTGACCTGTAACATCTGACCTGTGACCTCTGACCTGTGACTTCTGACCTGTGACATTTGACCGCTGACCTGTGACATCTGACCGCTGACCTGTGACCTCTAACCTCTGACCTGTGACCTTTGACCTCTGACCTGTGACATCTGACCGCTGACCGCTGACCTGTGACCTCTGACCTCTGACCTGTGACCTCTGACCTGTGACCTCTAACCTCTGACCTGTGACCTCTGACCTGTTCTCAGGGCTTTAAAGATGAAGTGTACCGCCAGAGGAGGAAATACTTCGTGGAAGTGGCCATGAATTATAAGTTGTAAGTATTGAATATGTTTCTCTGTTTTCTCCTCTGTTCACTTTTTTTAAAGATGTTTTCATTTCTTCATATTCTTATTATTCTTCTTATTATTATTATTAAGTCAGTTGAGTCAGTTTGTGAGACGTTGAAAAAAGGTCCGTTAATCTGGTTCTGTCTCTGGTTCTGGTTCTGTCTGTGTCTCTGGTTCTGGTTCTGTCTGTGTCTCTGGTTCTGTCTTCGTCTCTGGTTCTGGTTCTGTCTGTGTCTCTGGTTCTGTCTGTGTCTCTGGTTCTGGTTCTGTCTGTGTCTCTGGTTCTGGTTCTGTCTGTGTCTCTGGTTCTGGTTTTGTCTGTGTTTCTAGTTCTGTCTGTCTCTGTCCATGTTTCTGGTTTTGGTTCTGGCTATGTTTCTAGTGCTGTCTGTCTCTGGTTCTGTCCGTGTTTCTGGTTCTGGTTCTCTTTGTGTTTCTAGTTCTGTCTGTCTCTGGTTCTGTCCGTGTTTCTGGTTCTGGTTGTGCCTCTGGTTGTGTCTCTGGTTCTGGTTCTGACTCTGTTCTGTCTCTGGTTGTGTCTCTGGTTCTGGTTCTGACTCTGTTCTGTCTCTGTTTGTGTCTCTGGTTCTGACTGTTTCATCTCTGGTTGTGCCTCTGATTCTGGTTCTGACTCTGGTCCCTTCTCTAGTTTTGTATCTGGTTCTGGTTCTGACTCTGGTCCCGTCTCTAGTTTTGTCTGGTTCTGTCTCTTGTTCTGGTTCTGACTCTTGTTCTGACTCTGGTCCCGTCTCTGGTTCTGGTTCTGACTCTGGTCCCGTCTCTGGTTGTGTGTCCGGCATGCAGCGGGCAGCCCATCCCCCGTATCGAGTATACGGCAGAAGAGGTCCGGACGTGGGGCGTGGTCTTCAGGGAGCTGACCCAGCTGTACCCGACCCACGCCTGCAGGGAGTACCTGAAGAACCTGCCGCTGCTCAGCAAGCACTGCGGTTACCGTGACAACAACATCCCACAGCTGGAGGACGTGTCCCTGTTTCTCAAAGGTCAGTCACAGCCTCTCAGTCCGTCTCCTGATGGTACCCCCTGCACACTCGCTTGGTTCCACAGGCTCTCATGTCAACAAATAGGCAGAAATCATCGGGGGGGGGTATTTAGTACTAAAGTAAAAATACTGATACTTTAGAATACTTGTACTTGTCTTATACTTATACTTATCTCCATACTCATATTTACTGGCTCTAGTCGCCCCAGTAAAACCGTTGTAGTCCTTTAAAGCTGCCCGGGTTCAAGTCTGACTTGCGGCCCTTGCTGCCCCCCCCCCAACTCCCCTACCCATGATGCTCTCTGTGTGTCCCAGAGCGGTCTGGCTTCACGGTGCGGCCGGTGGCGGGCTACCTCTCCCCGAGGGACTTCCTGGCCGGTCTGGCCTACAGAGTCTTCAACTGTACTCAGTATGTACGGCACAGCACGGACCCACTGTACACCCCGGAGCCGTGAGTACACACACACAAACAAACACACACACACTGAGGCAAACACACACACAAAGACGCACACACACACACACATACATAAACACACACAGAGACAGACACACACACTAACTGTATTGTGTGTGTCTGCAGGGACTATGAGCCAGATGTAGGTGTATTCTAAGCACCATTACCTTTGTTTATAATAACTGTGTGTGTGTGTGTGTGTGTGTGTGTGTATGTGTGTGTCTCTGTGTGTTTGTGTCTCTGTGTGTTTGTGTCTCTGTGTGTGTGTGTGTGTGTGTCCGTGTGTGTGTCTGTCTCTGTGTGTGTGTGTGTGTGTGTGTGTGTGTGTGTGTGTGTAGGGATACCTGCCATGAGTTGCTGGGTCATGTTCCTCTCCTCGCTGACCCTAAGTTCGCCCAGTTCTCTCAGGAGATCGGCCTCGCGTCCCTGGGGGCGTCGGACGAGGACGTGCAGAAGCTGGCCACAGTCAGTACTCTCTTATTATTATTAATAATAATAATTATAATCATATTTAATCCTGTTGTGTATACATATTTATACTGTATGTGTATATGTGAATATGTATGTATATATATATATATATATATATATATATATATATATATATATATATATATACACATATATATATATTCCGCTTTGGAATCGGTATCAAAGACTGGCTATAGATACCGATTCAGAAGCGGAACAACCATCAGTCACCTCCTCTACATGTATTTATACTTGTATAAATACATGTATAAATATTGTATTTATTTATACCATGTATAAATATAATATTTATACATGTATTTTCAGAAAACAAAGTTTGGTTAAACAACAATGAACAGAGTGTAATTTAACGGCAACGTTAGCTAATGTCCGCTAGCATACAAACGGGCTAACTATAGCCAGTTAGCTTTTTTTATAATGTAACAACCCCCATCTCGTAGGAGCAAAGCTTATCTCATGTAGTAAATGATGGCTCAGAAGGTCTAATGTTGACAACGTGGACGCAGATATAGGAAACAGGCAGCCGTGATATTTACCTAGCGTTAGTAAGCTAGGCTAACGCTGGGGCGCAAATGTTAGCAAACATCGGCGTATCGTTAGCTAGCTGTCTAAACTTGTAAAAAGCCAAACAATATCCCCCGAACTGGGTTTCACTTTCCCTCCAATATTATCATCAACATAACAAAGACACCTGGACTCGGTCCAGACCAAAAGCCATATCTGGCAAGACCGGTGGCCGAGTCAGAGACAAGTCAGAGTCCAAGTACTACCGAGTCCGAGACAAATCCGAGACAAGTCCAAGTCCATAGAAAAATGGTCTTGAGTCCGGACCTTATGCTTTGTGTGTAGGCTCAATGGAATCATGAGACTTTAAGATTTCAAATGATGTGCTGCTTGAGCGTGTTTATGAAGATTTAACGAGTGAAGAAAACGTTTTGTCAACCTGCTGGTCGGAACAGGTTAAAGTGTGTTCTGAGCTGGAAACCAGTTGGAACTTTTTGTAGTTTTTGTAGTTCCTCTCCACATGCCAACTGGAGCAAGAAAACAAAACAACAAACTAGTTTAATGCGTGTGTTCCTAAAACTTAAAACTTATTTTAACCATTTTTGCCCCCGTATCAGCTCCATCAACACCGCCCAACCACTCTCCTCCGTCCAAAGGGAACAGCTCCAGGAGCTTTGGAGTGTCCTCGTCCAGCAGAGACAGACACGTTGATTCCAGTGGAACTGCACCTTCCAAACTCCTCATAATCTGCAAGATCCCCCCCCCCCACGGAGTAGATGTGATGTCTCCTTGAGAAACAAAATCAAAGGTTAATATAACCATAAGGAAAACAATTTACCAAAAAAATGTACGCTTGTGTTTGAAGAGAAAGCAGAGTTAAGTATGTACGCCGTTCGAATGTTTTATTTACCAAAAAGAAAAAGGTTCCAGTTCTTGTAATGTTACTTTAGAAGTTATATGAATTCATAAATGCTCCGACAAAAAATTGCACGACATTCAATCTGTTTGCTGATGCTGAAAGCCGAAAAAACAATACTTACGAAACAGAAGAACTTGCATTGCCTACGTTTCTTCTTTAAATGGACCTCCTTTCAGTCGGAGGCTCGGTCCCGCTAGCGTTCCCATGCAGGGATGATGCTGATCTAACGAGCGGGAAGACGCAGTCCTGCACATGACTGCAACAGTTCAGTCAAAGCTAGTAATTATGGATTTGATTATTGAAATGTATTAAACCTTGTACCTTTGATGGAGAAACCGCATTTGTCTAAAAATAGACCGTTTAAGTTGAACGTTCGCTAATCATTTGAGCTTAACGTTCGTGCACATTTGAAAACGCCTCGTGGCATCCTCACAATTGCTAAAGTTAACGTTAGACAAACGGAAACTGAGAGCTATTTTAGCGTTAGATAGAGAAAAATAGACGTTCAACCACAACATCAGAGGTCTCTGTCCAGAAGAGTCCAGTCCTAGGAACAGAACCCTCAAACTCCCAGGCCCGTGCTGCAGGATGACACATACCACCCCACAAGGGGGGAGTTTCTATTCTGTACATATATATATATATATATGTGTGTGTGTATGTGTGTATGTATGAGTATGTTTGTGCTTCTGTGTTTTTTTCAGTGTTATTTCTTCACTATCGAGTTCGGGCTTTGTAAACAGGACGGTCAGCTGAGAGCATACGGAGCTGGTTTACTGTCATCTATTGGAGAGCTGAGGGTATACACACACACACACACACACACACACACACACTCACACAGACAGACACACACACACACACACACACACCCAGACACACACACACACACATAGACAGACAGACACACACACACACACACACACACACACACACACACACACAGAGACACACACACACACACAAACACACACACACACACACACACACACACAGAGACACACACACGCACACACAGACAGACACACACACACACACAGACACACACACACACACACACAGAGACACACACACATACACACACAGAGAGACACACACAGACACACACAGAGACACACACACTCTCACACACACAGACACACACGCACACGCACGTACACTCTCACACACACACACACACACACACACACACACACAAACAGACACACACACACACACTCACAGACACGCACGCAAAGTCTTAAAGGTACAGGCCACCGTTTGTTGAAATAGAGATGGGGGGCCAGTTAGCTAGTTAGCTTAGCATAGTGAATAGAATCCTATGTTGTTGGTTAGCATGTTGTGAGTTAAAGTGAGCCCATGCTAGGCTGTGTTTCCCAGCATGCCCTGCAGACTATTGGCTGCCTGTGTTTCCCAGCTTGCCCTGCAGACTATTGGCTGCCTGTGTTTCCCAGCATGCTCTGCAGACTAACAGCTGCCTGTGTTTCCCAGCATGCTCTGCAGACTAACAGCTGCCTGTGTTTCCCAGCATGCCCTGTCGGGGGCGGCGTGCGTGCGCCTGTTTGACCCGAAGACTACCTGTCACCAGGAGTGTCTCATCACCACCTTCCAGGACGTCTACTTCGTCTCCGAGAGCTTCGAGGAGGCCAAGGAGAAGATGAGGTAATCACCAGCCGACCAATCAGGAGCCTGCTTTAACGTTAGGGGACAACACGTCTTAAAATGACTCTGTCTCTCTCTGTGTCTCTGTGTGTCTCACTGTCTCTCTCTCACCGTGTCTCTGTGTCTGTATTTCTGTCTCTCTCTGTCTCGCTCTCTCTCTTTGTCTGTGTCTCTGTGTCTCTCTCTGTGTCTCACTCTGTGTCTCACTGTCTCTCTGTGTGTCTCTCTGTGTCTCTGTCTCTCTTTGTGTCTGTCTCTCTCTGTGTGTCTCTCTCTGTCTCTGTCTCTTTGTGTGTCTGTCTCTCTCTGTCTCTCTGCCTCTCTGTGTCTGTCTCTCTGTGTCTCTGTCTGTCTCTTAGGGAGTTTGCGAGGACGATAAAGCGTCCCTTCTCTGTGTACTACAACCCGTACACGCAGAGCATTGACCTGCTGAAGGACACCGGGGGCATCGAGACCGTGGTCCAGGACCTCCGCAGCGACCTGACCACCGTCTGCGACGCGCTGGGCAAGATGAACACCTACATGGGCATCTGACACGCCACGCTCTGATTGGCTCCCAGCCTCACACCTGTGACCCTGCTGCGCTCTCATTGGCTCCCAGCCTCACACCTGTGACAGAACCACAAGTAGATTTCACACACAACACACAACACATTGTTAACAAATTATTAAAGCTTTATTATTGAAGCTGCTGCAGTCTGCAGTCTGTAGCAGTCGGCAGTCTGTAGCAGTCTGCAGCAGTCTGCAGCAGTCTGTAGCAGTCGGCAGACTGCAGCAGTCTGCAGTCTTCAGCAGTCTGTATCAGTCTGCAGCAGTCTGCAGCAGTCTGCAGTCTGCAGCAGTCTGTAGCAGTCTGCAGCAGTCTGCAGTCTGCAGCAGTCTGTAGCAGTCGGCAGTCTGCAGCAGTCTGCAGCAGTCTGCAGCAGTCTGTAGCAGTCTGTAGCAGTCGGCAGACTGCAGCAGTCTGCAGTCTTCAGCAGTCTGTAGCAGTCTGCAGCAGTCTGCAGCAGTCTGTAGCAGTCTGCAGCAGTCTGTAGCAGTCGGCAGTCTGCAGCAGTCTGCAGTTACGGCCGTTACGCATCCAGTGGAAATGGGGGGTTAGTTCTTTATTTCCGTTTTACCAACATTTTTGCAGCGTTCATCAGCTGGTTTCTGAAACAGTTTCATCTGGTCTGGATTCTTTGGTTGGACTTGGACTTTAATGTTGACGTTATGAGTGTTAAATGTTAATAAATGTTAGTTATAAATGTCTGACTTTGTCAAAGTGACACAGAGAAATGTGAGCAGATGGTGGTTGTGTTGATTGTTGTTTTTGTTCCTCTGGTCCTTTCAAAATAAAATAAATATTGTCAGTGTATTATATTATAAATGTGATGTAGTGACAGCCTCTAAGGGAAATCTTAATGAAAGTGATAAATATACAGAGCTTGGCATTTGTTACATTTCTGGAGTCTGTTGCTTTTAAGTTGTAGTTTTTTGATTTCTTCTGTGTTTCTGCTGGATTTACAGTCCCGTTTGAAACGTGAGCGGACGTTGGACGTGTTGCTTCAGTTTGTGTTGTCTTGTTGTTGTTCTTCTTCAAAATAAAAGATATGTTAACCTGCAGATGGAGGTGATTTTCTACCTATGTCATAGGACTTATAGAAACAGGACACCAGACAGTTTCTACCTATGTTATAGGACTTATAGAAACAGGACCACCAGACAGTTTCTACCTATGTTATAGGACTTATAGAAACAGGACACCAGACAGTTTCTACCTATGTTATAGGACTTATAGAAACAGGACCACCAGACAGTTTCTACCTATGTTATAGGACTTATAGAAACAGGACCACCAGACAGTTTCTACCTATGTTATGGGACTTATAGAAACAGGACCACCAGACAGTTTCTACCTATGTTATAGGACTTATAGAAACAGGACCACCAGACAGTTTCTACCTATGTTATAGGACTTATAGAAACAGGACCACCAGACAGTTTCTACCTGTGTTATGGAACTTATAGAAACAGGACCACCAGACAGTTTCTACCTATGTTATAGGACTTATAGAAACAGGACATCAGACAGTTTCTACCTGTGTTATAGGACTTATAGAAACAGGACCACCAGACAGTTTCTACCTATGTTATAGGACTTATAGAAACAGGACCACCAGACAGTTTCTACCTATGTTATGGGACTTATAGAAACAGGACCACCAGACAGTTTCTACCTGTGTTATAGGACTCATAGAAACAGGGACATCAGACAGTTTCTACCTATGTTATGGGACTTATAGAAACAGGACCACCAGACAGTTTCTACCTATGTTATGGGACTTATAGAAACAGGGACATCAGACAGTTTCTACCTATGTTATGGGACTTATAGAAACAGGACCACCAGACAGTTTCTACCTATGTTATGGGACTTATAGAAACAGGACCACCAGACAGTTTCTACCTATGTTATAGGACTTATAGAAACAGGGACATCAGACAGTTTCTACCTATGTTATGGGACTTATAGAAACAGGAACATCAGGCAGTTTCTACCTATGTTATGGGACTTATAGAAACAGGACCACCAGACAGTTTCTACCTATGTTATAGGACTTATAGAAACAGGACCACCAGACAGTTTCTACCTATGTTATAGGACTTATAGAAACAGGACCACCAGACAGTTTCTACCTATGTTATAGGACTTATAGAAACAGGACACCAGACAGTTTCTACCTATGTTATAGGACTTATAGAAACAGGACCACCAGACAGTTTCTACCTATGTTATAGGACTTATAGAAACAGGACCACCAGACAGTTTCTACCTATGTTATGGGACTTATAGAAACAGGACCACCAGACAGTTTCTACCTGTGTTATAGGACTCATAGAATCAGGGACATCAGACAGTTTCTACCTATGTTATGGGACTTATAGAAACAGGACCACCAGACAGTTTCTACCTATGTTATGGGACTTATAGAAACAGGGACATCAGACAGTTTCTACCTATGTTATGGGACTTATAGAAACAGGACCACCAGACAGTTTCTACCTATGTTATGGGACTTATAGAAACAGGACCACCAGACAGTTTCTACCTATGTTATAGGACTTATAGAAACAGGGACATCAGACAGTTTCTACCTATGTTATGGGACTTATAGAAACAGGGACATCAGGCAGTTTCTACCTATGTTATGGGACTTATAGAAACAGGACCACCAGACAGTTTCTACCTATGTTATAGGACTTATAGAAACAGGACCACCAGACAGTTTCCACCTATGTTATGGGACTTATAGAAACAGGAACTCCAGACAGTTTCTACCTATGTTATGGGACTTATAGAAACAGGGACATCAGACAGTTTCTACCTATGTTATAGGACTTATAGAAACAGGACACCAGACAGTTTCCACCTATGTTATGGGACTTATAGAAACAGGACCACCAGACAGTTTCTACCTATATTATAGGACTTATAGAAACAGGACCACCAGACAGTTTCTACCTATGTTATAGGACTTATAGAAACAGGACCACCAGACAGTTTCTACCTGTGTTATGGAACTTATAGAAACAGGACCACCAGACAGTTTCTACCTATGTTATGGGACTTAAAGAAACAGGACCACCAGACAGTTTCTACCTATGTTATAGGACTCATAGAAACAGGACCACCAGACAGTTTCTACCTATGTTATAGGACTCATAGAAACAGGACCACCAGACAGTTTCTACCTATGTTATAGGACTTATAGAAACAGGAACACCAGACAGTTTCTACCTATGTTATAGGACTTATAGAAACAGAACCACCAGACAGTTTCTACCTATGTTATAGGACTCATAGAAACAGGGACATCAGACAGTTTCTACCTATGTTATAGGACTTATAGAAACAGGACCACCAGACAGTTTCTACCTATGTTATGGGACTTATAGAAACAGGAACACCAGACAGTTTCTACCTATGTTATAGGACTTATAGAAACAGGACCACCAGACAGTTTCTACCTATGTTATGGGACTTAAAGAAACAGGACCACCAGACAGTTTCTACCTATGTTATAGGACACATAGAAACAGGACCACCAGACAGATTCTACCTATGTTATAGGACTTATAGAAACAGGACCACCAGACAGTTTCTACCTATGTTATAGGACTTATAGAAACAGGAACACCAGGCAGTTTCTACCTCTCTCTAGAGCAATATTTCCCGAACATAGGGTCGGGACCCAAAATGGGTCGCAGACGAGAGAGTAGTGAATCTAATAAAAAAGCGACCACTACAATCGAGGCTCTTCACAGAGTTATGCAGGGAAATGGGGGCAGAGCACGAGCACCTGCTCTTTCACTGTGAGGTGAGGTGGCTTTCCAAGTGAAGAGTTTTGCAGAGCGTGTGGGAACTGAGAGAAGAGGGCATGGCCTATTTAAGGAATGAAGACCCAAACCTTGCCAAGCATTTTCAGGACAAACAGTGTCTGGCAAGATTCGCCTACCTTGTGGACATTTTCACCAAGCTCAACACACTGAACACAAGCCTTCAAGGAAAGGACAACAGCATATTGGAGCTGGAAGATGCAATTCAAGGATTCATTGCACGCCTGGGTCTGTGGCAGTCCCAGCTGGATAGAGGAGAACTGGCAATGTTTCCTGTCCGGTCTGCCTACCTAGAGAACACAGGTGTTCCCCTGAGTGACTCTGTTCTACAGGAGAACTTTAAGCAGTAGTTCCCTGACTCTCAGGGATCTCCAAACCTTCAGTGGGTGAGGTATCCTTTCCAAGCTGTGCCATCACTAGAGCTTGGCCTCAGTCAGACAGAGTCAGAGGCCCTGGTCCCACTGCAGGTAAGCAGTGCCAGTAAGATGCTATTTGAGACAACCACCCTGGCACAGTTTTGGATTTCTCATCTCCAGCAAGTGGAGTTCTCCTGCTTAGCTAAGAAAGCATTAGAGGTGTTGATTCCATTTGGCACCACATACTTGTGTGAATCTGGCTTTTCGACTCTAGCGTACCTGAAAAACAAATACAGAAACAGACTAAATGCTCAGAATGACCTCAGAATGACCTCAGAATGGCACTTTCAAAAACCGAACCTAGAATACATCAGCTGGTTGATATCTTCAACCAGCCACATACATCTCATTAAATTCAAGTCAGCATTATTTTAAAAAAAATTTGGTGTCGGTACTGAGGGCTGATGGGAGGGGATAAGAAAATGAGTTG
Source organism: Percina caprodes (assembly GCA_013375575.1). Lineage (NCBI taxonomy): Eukaryota > Metazoa > Chordata > Actinopteri > Perciformes > Percidae > Percina > Percina caprodes. The sequence goes on from JABXJD010000451.1 coordinate 183,307, forward strand.
AGAAAGGGGTGAGAATAGAGACCTTTTCTGTTTTTGTTTACTTTTAAAATGGAATAAATACACTTCATATACATTTAAATTCATGGTTTGTTCCGTCTTTTGTTCACAGTTTAAAAATGTAGATGTTACAATGATTCATGGTGTATTTTTGTAAATTTGGTTCCTGGGGAGACACCAAATTTCTCTTTTGGGTCTTGAGCTGAAAAAGTTTGGGAACCACTGCTCTAGAGGACAGGAGTTCATTCTAGATCCACAGTGCATAGAAACTAAACGCTGCCCTTGTTGTTCCTGAACCCCGGGTGGCTGATTTCTGTTAGGAAGCCTCTTCTTCCTCTGCTCCGAGACGCGTTTCCTCAGCCAATCAGAGCGGGAGGACCTTGAACACACCCAGACTCTGACCTCTGACCCCTGTGAGGACAGATGGATGTTAGTTAGTCACACGCAGCGTCTGCCTGGTTTTTACTTCAAGGAACTAAATGTAATTTATGTCAAATCATTCAAAAACAACTTTGATGAAGTATCAACAATGCATTGGAATAACGGACAAGAACAGGCTGCGGCTCCAAGAGATTGTAGTGTGTGTGTGTGTGTGTGTTGAGGTTAAACAGCATGACTTCCTGCTGAGGGTGCAACATCCTTCAACACTTAAACACTTTTCAACACACACACCCACATACGCACACATAGGCACACACACACACACACACACACACACACACACACACACACACAGAGACACACACACGCATACAGTACAGGCCAAAAGTTAGTTCCACCTTCTCCTCCAATGCGTTTCCTTTATCTTCATGACTATTTCCATTGTAGATCATCATGAAGCATCAGAACTATAAATGATCTCATGAGGAATTATGGACTTAACAACAAAGTAGAAATAACTGAAAACATGTCATATATTCTAGTTTCATCAGAGTACCACCCAAACCATCCGGATTGGGTTCAGGTCCGGGGACTGTTGAGGCTGTTAGTGTCAAAGTTTTCTCCTGCAGGTTTATATTTATTTATAATTACTTATAATTAATTTTAAATCCACATAAACAGGGATGAGGATGGGGGGGCAGGGTCATCAGAACAGAGGGGACTCTCTGGTATTTCCGACGACTCCTTCACCGTGAAAAACCTCCACAGAAATTCAATAGAAGGAAGCGCAGCTCGGTGACTCTTTCCTGTAGCAGAGACGCACTTCCCTTCCTCAGTCCTCAGTCCTCAGTCCTCAGTCCTTCAGCCCTGCAGTCCTCAGTCCTGCAGTTCTTCAGTCCTTCAGTCCTCAGCCCTGCAGCCCTGCAGTCCTGCAGTCCTTAGTCCTGCAGTTCTTCAGTCCTTCGGATATTCTCCAGTTCCGCTTCTGTTTCCGTGTGGTTGGTCTGGAGCTGAATCCGCCTCGGAGCAACATGGACGCCCCGGTTCTGCTGCTACTCGTCATCCAGATAACAACCAGCTCCGTCTGTAAGTACAGCAGAGGTACAACTGGTGGTCTGGACCAGAACTAGACCAAGACCAGGTCAGGAAAGAAGTAGGACCAAAGTCAGGGGTGGGAAACCAATTTGAATCCGAACAAATCTCAATCACAATCTGAATATAAGAGACAAAAAATCATAAAACCCTGGTCCTCATATGATCTGCTTTTTATGGTTACATCTGTTTATAATGTCCTGATTTTACTGTAAAGTGTCTCTGAGTACCACGTAAAAGGTATTATTATTATTATTATTATTATTATTATTATTATCATTATTATTATTATTATTATAAAAGTGTCAAAAGAGCAACAAAAAGGCGACAAATCTCAATCAGAATCAGTTGGGATCAGGACAACTAGTAGAGAAGATGTTCCACATAGGGAGTGTTTCTCTAAAATACTAATAAATCATCTTTAAAGGACGGCTCCTCCAGGTAAAACTGATCTTTGTCCATGAATAAAACCCAGAAATGGATCTTTTAATATCAGTTCTTAATGTGAATATGATCTTGAATTTAAATATTAAATATTAACCTGGAGCATTATGAAGATATTCTTCTTTTTCTGACGGTTTACAGCGTTATCTCAGGAGCTCTTTTAGGAGGAGGTCTGCTGCTACTCTCAGTTCTTTTAAATCAAGGCTGAAGACTTTTCTTTTTGATGTTGCCTTTCTTTAAATGATGTTCATTTCTTTACTGTTTAATCTCTTATACTGCACTGTAACTTTCATTCTTGTGTTTTATCTGTTTTTATTTTTTAACTGTTTCTTCTGTGTTTTATCGGTTTTATTTTCTTTTAACTGATTTTGTGTAAAGCACTTTGAATTGCCCTGTTGCTGAAATGTGCTCTACAAATAAAGCTGCCTTGCCTTGCCTAATATAAAATATTCATATTTATCAAAGATAAACTGGGTGAATACTAAAGAAAGTCAAATATATTCTTAGGACACAAAAAGTTGAATATTTGGAAAAAGGGAAAAAAGGAAGAATGTTTGGAAAAAAAGTCGGAATAATTTTAGGAAAGAGGCAATTATTTTGAATTTCTTTTTTTTATATTTTTTGGCAAAAAGAGTCATAATTTAGAATATATGATGTATATATTTGTGTATATTTGGGTCTCTGTGGAGCTGCTGGGGGGGCAGTTCATAACATTTTGAATGGAAGATGTTTATCTTTCATATCCAGATAATCTGGATTATGTTTCTTACTAATGAAGTATATTTTATTTTATTAGTCTAAATTAAAGCTGAATATGATTTGATGATGATCAGGCAGGAAATCCCAAAACAACAACACACTGGAGACAATGGAGGTGGAGAACCTTTCTGGTCCAACCCCCCTTTTCTGTTTTGGTACTTGTATACAAACAATTTAATTCTTTACCTATGTTTACAGTACATGTATACTTAAAGTACATGCATAAACACACACACACATATAAATATATATATATATATATATACATATATATATATATATATATATATATATATATATATATGTCCATGTTTCATCTGTCAGTTCAATCAAACCAAATAATAACTGATCAAACTAGACGTATATATATATATATAAAACCCTTACCCTAACCCTAACCCAGCGTTCCTTTTCCCCAGACTAGAATAATAAAAACCTGAAACTACGAGACACACAGGATCCGCCGTCCCTCAAAGGTTTGGACCCAAACACGTTTTCTAGTTCCTGTCAGAACGTTTTGATTTGGAGACAAAAAGGTGGATGTCGAGGCTAAAAATGTTAATTTAGAGAATGTAAAGTTGATTTAAAGATGAAGAACATTTACAAGACCAAAAAGAACAGGAGACTTCCTTTGTGTTGAAAGATCAGCCATTTCATCATCGTTTGGACTCTCACCTGGACCATTATGAATCCATAAATCAAATCAAGCAATCTCCGATATCTCCATGTAGCTTCCATCCAGCCTCAGTCGGATGCTTCAGCAATATTAGAGAGAAGACCTGGACCTTTACAACAAGTACTTCTTAGACCTTTACAACAAGTACTTCTTAGACCTTTACAACAAGTACTTCTTAGACCTTTACAATGAGGACTTCTTAGACCTTTACAACGAGGACTTCTTAGACCTTTACAACGAGGACTTCTTAGACCTTTACAACGAGGACTTCTTAGACCTTTACAACGAGGACTTCTTAGACCTTTACAACAACGACTTCTTAGACCTTTACAACAACGACTTCTTAGACCTTTACAACAACGACTTCTTAGACCTTTACAACAACGACTTCTGTGTGATCCAAGCCTTCCACATGCTTTGAAAATCTAACTAGATAATAAATTATCATTTTCCCTTGAATGCTAAGACTTAGGGAACATGTCTTACACATTATTGGTATGTAAAAATAATATAAATAATGTTATTTTTATCGTCATGTCACAGTTCATACACTCATGTGACACCCCTGCAGCGTCCTCCTGATGGCACAGGTTGTCCTGGAAAAGGAGGGCTATAGCTTTTTTTTTAAAGATTAATTTTTGGGGCTTTTCCCTTTATCAACTTGACAGTGGATAGACCTGAAAGGGGGGGAGAGATGGGTTGTGACACGCAGCAAAGGGCCGCAGGTCGGATTCGAAACCTGGGCCGCTGCAGGACCCAGCCTACATGGGGGGAACGCTCTTACTGGGGGGGCTAGAGGCTCTTACTGGAGGGGCTAGAGGCTCTTACTGGATGGGCTAGAGGCTCTTAATGGGGGGGCTAGAGGCTCTTACTAGGGGGTCAGAGGATGCCCTGGAGGTCTACAACTTGATCTCAGGAAATGGGACCACTGAGGGCAAGTGAACACAGCAATGGCCCTCAGACCAGGTCTTCTGGTTTCATGTGTTTTTGTTGCCATTTAACTCAAAAGCTTTCCTCTTCATCTTTCAGACGCTGTCTCCACCATCTTTGATTCCTCCACCCATAAACCCCTGGGACTCTCCAGCACCATCTACACCGTCACACCGCCTGCCTTAACCATAACTAACGAGCGATTATCGGACTCGGGAAAAACCCACCGGACCAGAGAGCTCACCAGGTCCATAGCTGACGGAGCTTCAACGCATGTGACTGACAGCAGCAACCCTTGGACCAGGAGGTCGCTGACTACAGACTCCAGTCCTGAGGCTTCTGCTTCAGTCTCAGAGCTGTTGACTTTAAATGGCGGCGATTTTGTCTCCTCCAACCTGGATGCATTCACGACTAAGCGATCCAAAGACGTATCGGTAAGTTCGAGGGGCGTACCAAGGAGTTCGACAGACATATGGGAAAGTTTGAAAAGTCCGACGAGTTCAAAGAATTCGTCGGACGTATTTGAGATTTTGCAGAGTTCGGAGGGATCAACATACGTTTATAAAAGTTCAAAGAGTCCGACAGTTGTATCGGAGAGTCCGGAGAGTTTTACAGAAGTGTCGAAGAGTTTGACAGATGTATCAAAGAGTTTGACACACTTATTGGAGAGTTTGACAGATCTATCAGGGACTGTGATGGATGTATTGGAGAGTTCAACACACTTATCAGAGAGTTCGACTGAAGTATTGAAGAGTTCAACACACATATCGCAGAGTTTGACACCTGGAAATGTTCTTCAGCTCAGGAAGGACGCCCAGTTTAGCTCCTCCATCAGAATCCATCCTGAATCTGCAGCTGGGACTCTGGTTTCCTCCACATTTACATCAGAGACCAACGCCACACCTCTCCTGCTCACCTCTTTGGCTACTGACACAGAGTCCAACCAAGATACAAGTACTACAACACATCTCCCGGCTGACCAGAACCGTTCCCCTGCATCCTCCACAACTACACGTGCACCTTTGACTGCTTATGTTCCTTCAACATCTCCATCCATCATGGAGAAATATCCACCCTCAGCCCTGTCGACCGTTTTCCAAACTTCAGCCACAGTTTCTGTGACGCTGTCAACAGTTTCTACCGTTCAGAGTAAAGTCCCAGCATGCAGTGAGACTGATGGAGCTCCACAAACTTCTCCAACAGCCGGGACCATGTCTACTGGAAGGCTTTCCACCTCAACACTGGCACCCACGAGTCTGAAAAACACACCCACAACCATTACCACACCCACTACAACACCCACAACCATGCCCAAACCCACTACAACACCCACAACCATGCCCAAACCCACTACAACACCCACAACCATGCCTAAACCCACTATAACACCCACAACCATGCCCGAACCCACTACAACACCCACAACCATTACCACACCCAAAACAACACCTACAACCATGACCACGCCCACTACAACACCTACAACCATGACCACGCCCACTACAACACCTACAACCATGCCCGAACCCATTGCAAAACCTACAACCATGCCTGAACCCACAACTCTTATAACCATGCCTGAACCCAAAACAACACCTACAACCATGCCTGAACCCACAACACCTACAACCATGCCTGAACCCACAACACCTACAAACATGCCTGAACCCACAACACCTACAACCATGCCTGAACCCACAACACCTACATCCATGCCTGAACCCACAACACCTACAAACATGCCTGAACCCACAACACCTACAACCACGCCTGAACCTACAACACCCACAAACATGCCTGAACCCACAACACCTACAAACATGCCTGAACCCACCACACCGACAACCATGCTTGAACCCACAACACCTAAAACCATGAATGAACCCACAACAACACCTACACCCGTGCCTGAACCCACAACACCTACAACTGTGCCTGAACCCACAACAACACCTACAACCATGAATGAACCCACAACACCTACAACCATGCCTGAACCCACAACAACACCTACAACCATGAATGAACCCACAACAACACCTACAACCATGAATGAACCCACAACCATGCCTGAACCCACAACAACACCTACAAGCATGCCCAAACCCACAACGCCTACAACCACAGATGAACTAACAACAGCACCTACAACCATGAATGAACCCACAACAACACTTACAACCATGCCTGAACCCACAACACCTACAACCAGGCCTGAACCTACAACACCTACAACCATGACCAAACCCACAACAAAACCTACAACCATGAATGAACCCACAACACCTACAACCATGCCTGAATCCACAACAACACCTTCAACCATGCCTGAACCCACAACACCACCTACAACTTCAACAACTGTAACCCCAACAAGAAAAAGAACAACGCATGCAGCTCCAACCACAACAATCAGAAGGACCACTGCTCCTCGGACTACAACAACTCCTCCAACCCTGACTCCAGCATCAGCCCCCCCTCCACCTGTAAGTAATACTGCTGCTTTACATTTCAATCTACATTTAATGTTATAGACTAAATCCAGACAGAAACCACAGATAGAGCAGGTCTAGGCCGCTCTATAATTTACAGATAAAGCAGGTCTATACCGCTCTATAATTTACAGATGGAGCAGGTCTAGACCGCTTTATAATTTACAGATAGAGTTGGTCTAGACCACTCTATAATTTACAGATAGAGCAGGTCAAGACCGCTCTATAATTTAATTTAATTTGCCTGTTTATCTGTTGTTATTTTCAGCCATATCTGTACTGTAACTTTTAAAGATATATAGTTAAATTAAATGTTCAGACTTGATGTCTTTGTGTACATGTGGGCCAATTACTTCCTGCTGCTAACATAGCCTCGGTTTATATATTTATTCATTTATTTTTGTTTTTGTTGTTTTGTTCTTTGTATATTTGGAAACATAGGGTCCAGGTAGAGACATAGTGAAGTTATCCTTCATGAAGTTGTTATTCTCTGAAATGATTATTTCTCCAAATGTGAACTTGTTCTATATATAGCATCTCTGGTGCTTCTTCCTGATTGGATAACTCTAGCAGAACAATAGTTGGTTCTGATGGACAGACTCAGTTTGAAGCTAAAGGGCGGGGGGGCAGGAAGGAAGCAGGGAGGGGGGTCGGCCTTGGTTCAAAGTCCCGGACTCGCAGTAGTGGATCAGTGTGACTGAGAGGCAGAAATCTGCTCCGTACCTTTAAACCATGATCAGAAACAGAATTCAGATCCTCTTTGACCCCAGACTCCCTCAGCTGAGAGCCTTACGGGGACTATGGATGCAGGTCTGGATGCACATCTGGTATAGACCTGCTCTATCTGTAAATTATAGAGTGGTCTAGACCTGCTCTATCTGTAAATTTTAGAGAGGCCTGGACCTGCTCTATCAGTAAATTATTAATTAATTAAAAGTAAAGATATAAATCAATCAATCAATCAGACAGTCAATCAATCAGTAATAGACGTTGCCCCACCAACTCTTGGCATAATCAGCCAATCAAGTCAAGGCTTGAGATGTTAATGTAATACATTTGGATTATGTCACTTCCTGTTGCAGGCGTCCCGCTGCTCCATAAACGTCACAGCGGTCAGCGTGGTCTCTGGCGTTGCCGTGGTGACGTTCAGCACCGCTGGCGTGTCCTGTAACTTTAGCGCGTACACAGACGACGCTCTGTCGTTCGTGGCCTGTGAACCGGATGGAGAGCCCTGGACCGGGTTCAGCTGTCGGGTCTCCGGGCTGGACCCTGGGACCCGGTACCGGGTAACTGTGGCATCCAGGATGGACGGAGAGAGCAGCAACGTGTTGCTGCGCACAGGTCAGAAACCCTCACAAATATCTTTTATTTTTTTATTTAATTTTTAATTTAATTTTCTTTTCTTTTTTTATTCTTATGTATGTGTGTATATGTGTGTATATGTGTGATACATGTGATATATGTGTGTATATGTGTGTATATGTGTGATACATGTGATATATGTGTGTATATGTGTGTATATGTGTGATACATGTGATATATGTGTGTATATATGTGTGTATATGTGTGTATATGTGTGATATATGTGTGTATATGTGTATATGTGTGTATATGTGTGTACGTGTGTGTAGTGTTATGCTTGTCTTGCTACCGGATGCCTAAAATTTCCTTCAGGATGAATAAAGTATCTATCTATAATATCAATAATATTGAAAAAGTAAGTACTCGTAATGGGAAAATATGAAACAGATAATAAAAATAGAGATATAACAGAGCCATCATCGGCTTGCCGTACCGCTCCTTCTCACACCATACACTTATCTGTACATTACTTCGTTATTATTTTTCTGGAAACTTTCACTTTTACTCCACTATTTTTCCTAAATAAAATGAATATGTTACCTTACACTAAGCATCTTGTTATTTGCAAGAAATGTTTTCATACGTTAGATTATTCCTCACGAAGACAAGAACATTCTGCTTCTGTGTTTCTCTGTTGATGCAGCCCCATATTATTATACATTATGCTTTACTATAAGGAAGCCCCAAAATCTTCATAATAATAAACTTCATAATCAATGTTCTTTTTCACTTTAGGTACATTTAATCAGAAGTATCAGAAAATGACTTTCCATCAGTAAATATCAGACTTTTACTCAAGTTAATAATCTAAAGAGTGACTTTAACTTCTACCAAAGTCATTTTCTTCACTTTCACTAAAGAAACAAAGCCTCCATGGTCACGTATCCCGTTTGAGAAACACGGCTCTTCAAGACGCCTTCCCCACTGTCTTAATAAGTCTGTAGAAATACACTGCTCTACAAGACACCTTCTCCACTGTTTTAATAAGTCTGTAGAAATACACTGCTCTACAAGACACCTTCTCCACTGTTTTAATAAGTCTGTAGAAATACACTGCTCTACAAGACACCTTCTCCGCTGTTTTAATAAGTCTGTAGAAATACACTGCTCTACAAGACACCTTCTCCGCTGTCTTAATAAGTCTGTAGAAATACACTGCTCTACAAGACACCTTCTCCGCTGTCTTAATAAGTCTGTAGAAATACACTGCACTACAAGACACCTTCTCCACTGTTTTAATAAGTCTGTAGAAATACACTGCTCTACAAGACACCTTCTCCGCTGTCTTAATAAGTCTGTAGAAATACACTGCTCTACAAGACACCTTCTCCGCTGTCTTAATAAGTCTGTAGAAATACACTGCACTACAAGACACCTTCTCCACTGTTTTAATAAGTCTGTAGAAATACACTGCTCTACAAGACACCTTCTCCACTGTTTTAATAAGTCTGTAGAAATACACTGCTCTACAAGACACCTTCTCCGCTGTCTTAATAAGTCTGTAGAAATACACTGCACTACAAGACACCTTCTCCACTGATTTAATAAGTGAAGTGTTTTGAAATAGTATTGAGTAAAAGTTGACATATTCCAGTCTGTGATTATCATCAACATACATTCCTTTAATTTTAGTCGAAATAATTCCTAATTTCTGCTTTTCTATCTCAAAAATTATTTATTCATAACTAATGTTTATAAACTAAAGTTAATAAGTTGTGCTATGTAGTCAACATTTCAACATTTCAACAACATTGAAAAAAGCGTCAAAAGTGTTGAAAAAAAGACAAAAACATAACAAAAAGTTAAAACATTGATAAAAAGCATCAACAGAAGTGTTGATTTTCTATTTTGATGTGACGACAACACGAGGGTTAACTTTGGGACATTATGCATTTTCTTTCTTACAGAGTTTGACTGGATATTAAAGTGTATTTCTGTGTTCCTCCTGCAGCACCGGCATCTGTCTGCGGCCTCCAGGTGGCGCCCTCCGCCCCAGATGGCCTCCGTGTTTCCTGGCGGGCCGGAGCGGGCCGGAGCGAGCTATTCAGGGTTCTACTGATGGACCGGGATGAGGTTCTGCTGGAGAACATCACTCTGCCAAACAGCGCCGCCTCTGCTGAGTTGCACGGCCTGCAGCCTGGGACATGGTACACTGTCATTGTGGTAACAGAGGCTGTCGGCCTGCAGAGCTCATCCTCCAAACAGGCATTAACAGGTATTATGGGATATTCCTAAAGGGGAACTTTTTTTTTTCCAACCTATTTTCCTTTTGTATTTGTATCTAAGTGACTGAGGACATTAGATGCATTATGTAATTTCTTTCAACGCTGTAGTAAATCATCAATAATCAATAATCTTTTAGCGTGTATAGAGCAGTATATCTCCACCAGACCCCATGTAAATAATCACTACTTTTAGCCTGTATAGAGCAGCATATCTCCACATTCTCCACAATTGTTGGAACAGTATAAAGATGAACCAATAACCATTAATAAAGGATATCATAATGTTTTTATGTGACCCCCAGCCCCCAGTCCCGTGCAGCAGCTGTGTGTCCGCCACGCTGATGAATCCTCCATTAGCGTGGTGTGGAGTCGCCCGCTCGGTGAATGGGACGGCTTCACCGTGCTGCTCCGACAGGCGGATGCACCCCCCATCCTGTCTCAGAGGAATCTCCCTGGGGGGGCCAGAGGGTGTATCTTCAACATCCTGACCCCAGGACGCCTGTACACCATCACCGTGACAACCAACAGTGGCAACTTGAGCACCTCGGCCACTGTGCCTGCACGGACCCGTATGTATTTATAGTTCATGTGATATTATAAACCATTTACAGGTATTAATACACACACACTGACAGACGTTGTGTTTCCTGTGGCGTTGTGTTTCCTGTGATGTTGTGTTCCCTCTGACGTTGTGTTCCCTGTGGCGTTGTGTTTCCTGTGATGTTGTGTACCCTGTGACGTTGTGTTCCCTGTGACGTTGTATTTCCTGTGACGTTGTGTTCCCTGTGACGTTATGTTCCCTGTGACGTTGTGTTCCCTGCCAGGTCCGGGCCAGGTCGGCGGTCTGCGGGTCTCTAACCTCGGCAGCACCGACACCCTGCAGACGCAGTGGGACCGTGCCGCCGGAGACCTGGACTCGTACCGCGTCCTGCTGGTGCACGACAGCAGCGTCATCAAGAACGAGAGCGTGGCGGCAGACGTCCCCGGCGTCGCGTTCCAGGGTCTGAGGCCCGGTGCCCTCTACCAGGTGGTGGTGACGTCAGTCCGAGCCGGACAGACGTCCAGACAGACCATCGCAGAGGGACGCACGGGTAAGACCTTCAACATCACAAGGGATTATTCACAAAACTGACTTTACAAAGCCTATTAAAACAACATTAGTCTTTTACATCATATACAATATGACCCTATATAGTATATGAATATAACCCTCCTGTTGTCCTCGAGTTAAATCAGACCCACAAAGCAGGAATTTTCAGGAATTTTCCGGAATGTGTCAGGAAAACAACAGGAACGCTGTGAAGGTCAGGGACTTCCTGTTAGTCAAGGACTTCCTGTCAGGACATGCTTCACTGTACTGCTCAGGGAGGAATGTTACAGATTTTGAACATAATACTTCTTTTATATATATATTACAATTTTTAAATATTATACTTCTTTTATATATATATATATATATATATATATATATATATATATATATATATATATATTCTCTCCCCATTTGTTTGACCCTCCGTCAGAAAAAGAAACAAAATTGTCTAAAAAGCTCTAAATAAACTCTCCCTTCATCATCCCTCTCTCTCACTGTCTCTCTCTGTCTCTCTCTGTCTCTCTCTCTGTCTCTGTCTCTCTCTCTCTCTCTCTCTCTGTCTGTCTGTATCTCTCTCTCTCTCTCTCTCTCTCTCCCCCCCCGTGCCCCCCCCACAGCCCCAGCTGTGGTTGCTGAGGTGATGGTCAGTAACCACGGTCGTATGGACTTCCTAAGCGTGTCGTGGCGTCCTGCGGCTGGGGACGTGGACGGCTACATGGTGACGCTGAGCGACAGCAGGGGGACGCTCCACGCCGTCTCCGTGGTTACGTCCAGTCCCGAGTGCGTCTTCACATCGCTGGTGTCCGGACGTCTCTACAACGTCTCCGTCTCCGCGCGCAGCGGCGCCCAGCTCAGCCACGTCGTCGTCCAGCAGAGGACGCGTACGTCCAACATATAACATGTTAAAATCATAAACATAAAATCAAATAGTAATTAATAATAATAATGAATATTATTGTTATTGTTATTATTATTGTTACAACCCCCTTCTCCCTCCCAGAGCCGGCCCCGGTCCAGAACCCAACAGCAACGCACGGCGCCCGGGACGACTACCTGAAGGTGTACTGGCGCCCGGCGGCCGGGGACGTGGACTTCTACGTGGTGTCCATCCGGCACAACAACGCACTGGTGCAGAACCTGACGGTGCTGGGGACCCAGGCCCAGTTCAGCGGCCTGGTGCCTGGCAGACTCTACACCGTGGTGGTGAGCACCTGGAGCGGGACGTCGCAGACCAGCACCTCCACCCACGGACGCACCCGTGAGTCCCTCCACCAATCTATACCTCCATCATCCATCCATCCATCCATTCATCCATCCCTCCATCATCCATACATCATCCATCCATCCATCCATTCATCCATCTATACCTCCATCATCCATCCATCATCCTTCCATACTCCATCATTCATCCATCCATCCATCCATCCACCTGCAGCGGGACGTCCCAGACCAGGGCCTCCACTCACGCACCTGTCTGTCTGTCTCTCTTTACCCTGTCTGTCTCTCTGTAGTCCCAGCGGCGGTCCGGTCTCTGGTACTGGCGGGCCAGGGGATCGAGGACCTGCGGGTGACGTGGTTGGCTGCCCTGGGCGACGTGGACCACTACGAGGTGCAGCTGCTGTTTAACGACATGAAGGTGTTTCCCCCGGTGACGCTGGGCGCGGGCGTGGGGGCGTGCTCGCTGGCGTCCCTCACACCTGGACGTCTCTACAAGATCCTGGTGTCCACCTTCAGTGGACCCAACCAGAGGACCCGCTTCATCCAGGGACGCACAGGTCAGGACAGCCCGGACAATACTGTCTCTCAGACTCATTTATCAAAATCATAGGAGAGACACAACAGTAGAGAGACAATAGCAGAGAGACAACAGTAGAGAGACAGCAGTAGAGAGACAACAGACAGACAACAGTAGAGAGACAGCAGTAGAGAGACAACAGTAGAGAGACAACAGTAGAGAGACAACAGTAGAGCGACAACAGTAGAGCGACAGCAGTACAGAGACAACAGTAGAGAGACAACAGTAGAGAGACAGCAGTAGAGAGACAACAGTAGAGACAACAGTAGAGAGACAATAGTAGAGACAACAGTAGAGAGACAACAGTAGAGAGAAATCATTAGAGAGACAACAGTAGAGAAACAGCAGTACAGAGACAGTTGTCTCTCCCGACAAAGTGTCTCTAAATATGACTCTAAAAGAAACTTTATGCTAGAGACATCCGACCAAGTGTCTCCTCCTGACCCGATGGGGGCGAGACCCTCTCATACTCTACATTTCCTCTCCTGTCTCACAGTGGCAGGAAGGCTTTGTCTTTGTTCTTTTCAACATTTTAGCTGCTTTTTTATAATTTTTGGTCCCTCTCTATGAACTTTTTCAACATCTACGTTTTTTTAAAGACAGCTTCTTGTGTTCCAGTTCCCAGTAAAGTGAAGAACATCCAGGTGAGTAACGGGGGGGACAGCAGCAGTCTGCAGGTGAGCTGGACCCCCGGCCCGGGGGACGTGGATGGGTACTCTGTGTTTCTGTCCCAAGAAGACAGACAGTTGGACGTCCGTCCCGTCCTCAAGCAGCACAGCGAGGTGACGTTCGGCTCGCTGAAGCCGGGACAGACGTACACCGTGACGGTCCAGTCGGTCAGCGGAGACCTGGTCAACAACAACACGGCCGCCGGGCGCACCGGTAACTCAGTACTTTACTGCACTCTGCTACGCTTTACTGCACTCTGCTATGCTTTACTGCACTGCTACTCTTTACTGCCCTCTGGTACTCTTTACTGCACTCTGCTACGCTTTACTGCACTCTGCTATGCTTTACTGCACTGCCATGCTTTACTGCACTCTGCTACGCTTTACTGCACTCTGCTACGCTTTACTGCACTCTGCTATGCTTTACTGCACTGCCATGCTTTACTGCACTCTGCTACGCTTTACTGCACTCTGCTACGCTTTACTACACTCTGCTATGCTTTACTGCTCTGCTATGCTTTACTGCACTCTGCTACGCTTTACTGCACTCTGCTACGCTTTACTGCAATACTGCACTTTCACAGAACATATACTGTAGTATGTATGCATAATATGTCCCTGTGTGTGTGTGTGTGTGTGTTTGTATGTGTGTGTGTTTGTCTGTGTGTGTGTGTGTGTGTGTGTGTGTGTGTGTGTGTGTCTCTCTGTGTCTTGGTGTGTGTGTGTGTCCAGTCCCTGCAGCGGTGACCAGTCTCCAGGTGGACCCCCTCTCCACCTCCAGCCTGGCGCTCCGCTGGCAGGAAGCTCTCGGCGTGGTAGACGGCTACTTCCTGCAGCTCCTGGATGACACAGGAAGTCAGTTGACTCACTACTTCCTGTCTTCCGGACTCACAGTGTTCACGTTCCACAACCTCACCCCCGGGAGAAAGTACCAAGTCATGGTCCAGACCACCAGCGGGGGGGTCCACAGCCTGGGGGTCAGCGCCGCTGCTCGCACACGTAAGACCATGGATGGATGGATGGATGGATGGATGGATGGATGGATGGATGGATGGATGGATGGATGGATGGATAGATAGATAGATAGATAGATAGATAGATAGATAGATAGATAGATAGATAGATAGATAGATAGATAGATAGATAGATAGATAGATAGATAGATAGATAGATGAAAGTGTTGTGTATTAGTGAAAGTGTTGTTGTGTATTAATGAAAGTATTGTTGTGTATTAATGAAAGTGTTGTTGTGTATTGATGAAAGTGTCGTTGGGTATTATTAATTAATTAAGTGTTTTCCTTTCTCCTCTCCAGTCCCTGCAGCCATCACCGATCTCTCTGTTAAAGCCAACTCCACCACCGCTCTGTCGTTCCGCTGGTCTCCGCCTGATGGAGACTTCGACCGCTACGACATCTCGTTGTATAAAAGCGACAAGTCACTGCAGGAGCGACGCCGCGGCGAGTCCAGCAGTCAGCAGGTTTCCTTCCAGGGTCTCCGGCCTGGCGCCGCATACCGCATGGTGGTGGTCACGCTCAGCGGAGAATACAGCAACCAATCAGCTGTCTGGGCCCGCACAGGTGAGCAACCAATCAGCTGTCTGGGTGCACACAGGTGAACAACCAATCAGCTGTCTGGGCCCGCAAAGGTGAGCAACCAATCAGCTGTCTGGGTGCGCACAGGTGAGCAACCAATCAGCTGTCTGGGTGCGCACAGGTGAACAACCAATCAGCTGTCTGGGCCCGCAAAGGTGAGCAACCAATCAGCTGTCTGGGTGCGCACAGGTGAGCAACCAATCAGCTGTCTGGGTGCGCACAGGTGAGCAACCAATCAGCTGTCTGGGGCCACAAAGGTGAGCAACAAATCAGCTGTCTGGGTGCGCACAGGTAAGCAACCAATCAACTGCCTGGGTGCACACAGGTGAGCCACCAATCAGCTGCCTGGGTCTGGTGGGTACAGTTGAGTTTAGGCGTTATGCGGTGACAACATAATTATAGCATTATTAATAATAAATGAACTTCATGAATCATCATTTCATTGTCTGTTAACAGTAAAATATGAAATAAAGTTTAGATTGAATAAAGTGTCCTCTGTCTGGTTGTTAGTCCCGGCCGCCGTGGCGTCTCTGACGACTCGCAGTGGGAACCAGTCTGATGCTCTCTGGGTGAGCTGGGAGCGTGGTGGCGGCGATCTGAGCGGCTTCCTGCTGTTGCTCTACAACCCGGACGGCTCCCAGCGTTCCGAGCAGGCGCTGGGTCCGGAGGTCAAACAGTTCCTCTTCTTGGACCTGGTTCCGGGGCGGCTGTACCGGGCCGAGTTAAAGACTCTCAGTGGAGAGCTTAGCAACAGCGCCAGCAAGCTGGGGCGCACTGGTGAGACGTTACTGATGCTTCTGGAATACCAGGGAATATTAGGGAATACCAGGGAATACCAGGAAATAACAGTGAATATCAGGGTAAATCAGGGAATACCAGGGAATACCAGGAATTAACAGTGAATATCAGGGTAAATCAGGGAATAGCAGGGAATATCAAGGAATACCAGGGAAAATCATGGAATACCAGGCAATACCAGGGAGTACCACGGAATGTCAAAGAATACCAGGAAATAACATGAACCCCCCCCCTAACAGGAAGCATTTACCTGTGTGTGGTCCTCAGCTCCGAGCCCTCCTGGCTCCATTCTGTTTGGAGGGGTCACCAACACCTCCCTGGAGATCACGTGGAGCATTCCCGCCAACTCTGACTTTGACGACTTCGACCTGGAGTGGACTCCTCGGGACC
>JABXJD010000451.1:202500-207500 GCA_013375575.1 Percina caprodes
AGGTCAACAGCTCCATTAAAAGCTACCAGAGTGGCTTCTTCCCCAGCCAGTGCAGCGACACCAGCACCAACCACAGCTTCCACATCACCGTGGGGACGGGCATGGACTCGCTGGGGGGCCCCTGTGATCCAGAGACCCCCAGGGACCGCAACCAGTTCTGTGATGGGCCACTGAAACCCAAAACCGCCTACAGGTCAGTGGTTCCCTCAGTGTGTGAAGACATCTTTTGGAAATTAAAAAACATCTTTTGGAAATTGGTCTTTGATGTGGGACTGCAGGGCTGGGAATTGAACCAACAACCATCTGATTGGCAGGAAACCCCCACACACACACACACACACACACACACCCAGTGTGTCATTGTAGTTGTGCCTTGTCTCTTTGTGGTAGACTTGGATCTCTTTCCACACTGGGACCGTTATTATCACCATATCTGTGTCTAAAACATTGAAAAAGCTTAATAAGTTTTACATGATTCTATATATATAGAAATATTTGCAAGTGTTGCATTGCTGTTTTTTTATATTAATATAAAAATATATATTAATATATATATTAATATAATTAATATATTAATTATGTATATTTTATGGAGTTTTGATTGGTGTGTGCAGGCTCAGTGTCCGAGCGTTTACTCAGCTGTTTGATGAAGAGAAGAATGACTTCAGCTCTCCGCTGTACAGCGACACGTACCTGTCGCTGCCGGTCTTCACCGAGCCAGGTACGCTCCCGTTACGTTACCTCAAACATCTCAAGGGAAGAGATTCTGTGTCTGACAACATTATGGGATGGATCCCTGCAGAGATAGACCTTTTAGTTAAAGATGAAAAAATCCCGAAATCACCATCACCAAATCCACCAGACTCCATGTAAATAATCACTGGAAATATGCTGCTCTATATACACTAAAAGTAGTGATTATTTACATGGAGTCTGGTGGAGATATGCTGCTCTATACACGCTAAAAGAAGTGATTATTTACATGGAGTCTGGTGGAGATATGCTGCTCTATACACGCTAAAAGTAATGATTATTTACATGGAGTCTGGTGGAGATATGCTGCTCTATACACGCTAAAAGTAGTGATTATTTACATGGAGTCTGGTGGAGATATGCTGCTCTATACATGCTAAAAGTAGTGATTATTTACATGGAGTCTGGTGGAGAAATGCTGCTCTATACATGCTAAAAGTAGTGATTATTTACGTGGAGTATGGTGGAAAAATGCTTTCTGTTGTGGTTGAGTTGAACGTATTGTGTCGTCCGTCAGAGCCTCTGAGCGGAGTGATCGAGGGAATCAGCGCCACCATGTTCCTCATCGTCATAATGGTGGGAGTCACTGCTCTGCTGGTCTGCAGACAGAAGGCTCGCAAAGTGTGAGTACACAACAACACAGCATGAGTACACAAAACACAGCGTGAGTATCCTTCCCCCGTTCTTAGGGTCAGAGGGCATCATGTCGAACTCTTATGGACTTACACCAACATGTGTATGTGTTTGTGTCTGTGTGTGTGTGTGTGTATGTCTGTGTGTGTGTTTGTGTCTGTGTGTCTATGTGTGTGTTTGTGTGTGTGCTTGTGAGTGTCTGTGTGTGTGTGTGTGTGTGTGTGTCTGTGTGTGTGTTTCTGTGTGTGTGTGTGTGTGTGTGTGTATGTCTGTGTGTGTGTGTGTGTGTGTGTGTGTGTGTGTGTGTGTGTGTGTGTGTGAGTGTGTGTGTGTGTGTGTATGTGTGTGTGTGTGTGTGTGTGTCTGTGTGTGTGTGTCTGTGTGTCTATGTGTGTGTTTGTGTGTGTGCGTGTGTGTGTGTGTGTGTCTGTGTGTGTGTTTCTGTGTGTGTGAGTGTGTGTGTGTGTGTGTATATGTCTGTGTGTGTGTGTGTGTGTGAGTGTGTGTGTGTGTTTCTGTGTGTGTGTGTGTGTGTGTGTGTGTGTGTGTGTGTGTGTGTGTTTCAGGGTGGAGGACAGTGTCAGGATGAGTGTGAGGAGAGACGGACCAACGTCAGGAGTCAGAGGGTACATATAGTACTACATACTGTACCACATGCACTACAAACAGTCCATACAGTACTACATACATATACGGTTGGTATCAGGGACCCCCATGTTTGCCCTTTCATGTAGTCCAGCTGGTTGGTACCCCCATGTTGAACCCTAAGGTACGCCCTTGCATGTAGTCCAGCTGGTTAATTACCCCCACACACACACACACACACACACACACACACACACTAACCCGTGTGCTCTGTTCTTCTTTTTCTGTCCTTCAGGACCCGCCGGGTGTCCAGGTGAGAAATCCCAACGCCTCCTTCTCTCTGCTCTCAGCAATGTGTCCTCTTCTCTGTATATATATATATATATATATATATATATATATATGAACTCACCTAAAGGATTATTAGGACCACCATACTAGTACGGTGTTGGACCCCCTTTCTTAATTCTACGTGGCGTTGATCCAACAAGGTGCTGAAAGCATTCTTTAGAAATGTGGGCCCATATTGAGAGGATAGCATCTTGCAGTTGATGGAGATTTGTGGGATCCACATCCAGGGCACCAAGCTCCCGGTCCACCACATCCCAAAGATGCTCTATTGGGTTGAGATCTGGTGACTGGGGGGGGCCATTTTAGTCCAGTGGACTCATCGTCATGTTCAAGAAACCAATTAGAAAAAATGATGTGAGCTTTGTGACATGGTGCATTATCCTGCTGGAAGTAGCCATCAGAGGAGGGTACATGGGGGCCATAAAGGGGAGGGGGGGGGACATGGTCAGAAACAATGCTCAGGTAGGCATTTAAACCAGGCCCAATGGCACTAAGGGGCCTAAAGTGGGCCAAGAAAACATCCCCCACACCATTACACCACCACCACCAGCCTGCACAGTGGTAACAAGGCCTGATGGATCCATGTTCTCATTCTGTTTATGCCAGACTCTACATCTGAAGGTCTCAACAGAAACCAGACTCATCAGACCAGGAACATTTTTACAGTCTTCAACTGTCCAATTTTGGTGAGCTCTTGCAGATTGTAGCCTCTTTTTCCTCTTTGTAGTGGAGATGAGTGGTACCCGGGGGGGTCTTCTGCTGTTGTAGCCCCCCCCCCCTCAAGATTGTGCGTGTTGTGGCTTCACGAATGCTTTGCTGCTACCTCGGTTGTAACGAGTGGTTATTTCAGTCAAAGTGTCTCTTCTATCAGCTTGAATCAGTCGGCCCATTCTCCTCTGACCTCTAGCATCAACGAGGCATTTCCCCCCCCAGGACTGCTGCATTCTGGATGTTTCCCCCCCCAGGACTGCTGCATGCTGGATGTTCCCCCCCCCCATTCTCTGTAAACCCTAGAAATGGTTGTGGGTGTAAATCCCAGTAACTGAGCAGATGGTGAAATCCTCAGACCGGCCCGTCTGGCACCAACAACCAGGCCACGCTCCAAATGTCTTAAATCACCTTTCTTTCCCATTCTGACATTCAGTTTGGAGTCCAGGAGATGGTCTGGACCAGGACCACACCCCTAAATGCATTGAAGCTACTGCCATGTAATTGGTTGATTAGATAATTGCATTAATGAGAAATTGAACAGGTGTTCCTAATAATCCTTTAGGTGAGTATATATATACATATATATATATATATATGTATATATATATATATATATATGTGTATGTATATGTATATATATATATATGTATATATATATATATATATATATATATATATATGTATATATATATATATATATATATATATACACATATATACAGCTCTGGAAAAAATGAAGAGACCACTGCATTATTATCAGTTTTTCTGGTTTTACTATTTATAGGCATGTATTTGATTACAATAAACATGTTTGGTTTATTCTACAAATGTTTTGACAACATTTATTCTAAATCCCAAATAAAAATGTTGTTATTCAGATTATTTTTAAGAAAATGACAACTTGTCAAAATAACAAAAAAGATGCATTGTTTTCAGACCTCAATAAATGCTCAGAAAACAAGTTCACATTCATTCTGAAACAACACAATACTAATATTTTAACTTAGGAAGAGTTCAGAAATCAGTACTTGGTGGAATAACCTTGATTTTTAATTACAGCTTTCATGCGTCTTGGCATGCTCTCCACCAGTCTTTCAGCTTTCATGCGTCTTGGCATGCTCTCCACCAGTCTTTCAGCTTTCATGCGTCTTGGTATGCTCTCCACCAGTCTTTCACATTGCTGTTGGGTGATGTTATGCCACTCCTGGCACAAACATTCAAGCAGCTCAGCAGGATAACCTTGTTCAATGCTTGATTCATTCGTCCTTCACAAAGACCAATCTGCCCAATTCCAGCCTTACTGAAGCACCCCTAGATCATCACTGATCCTCCACCAAATTTAAAAGTGGGGGCCAGACACTGTGGCTTGTAGGCCTCTCCAGGTCTCCATCTAACCATTAGACAACCAGGTGTTAGGCAAAGCTGAAAATGTGACTCATCAGAGAAGATGACCTTACTCCAGTCCTCTAGGGTCCAATCCTTATGGTCTTTTGCAGACTTTAGGCTGGCTTGTCTTTGCTTCTCATTGATGAAAGGCTTTTTTCTGGCTTTGCACGACTTCAGCCCTGCTTCTAGGACCCTGTTTGGCACAGTCCTTGCTGTGCACTTCAGCCCAGTTGCTGTTTATCATTCTTTTTGTAAATCACTTGATGTCATTGTACGGTTTTTGAGTGACATGCGAATGAGTTGGCGGTCATCCCGGTCAGTGGACAATCGTTTTGGCCCTCTTCCAGTCTGTAGCTTTGTTGTCCCCGATGTCTGTTGCTTGACCTTGTTCTTATGAACTGCCGTCTTTGAAATGTTAAGGATGGAAGCAACCTGACGCTCACTGTACCCTTCTGCCAGTAAAGCCAGAACTGAACCCTTCTTTTCCTCAATCAAAGCTTTTCTTTTTAACTCTTTTGGTCAATTGTTCCTGTTTGTGTTGAGATGACCTGTGTGGTACTAGTAGCCCTGTTTGTGTTGAG
>JABXJD010000451.1:222500-230000 GCA_013375575.1 Percina caprodes
ACTAACAGGTCTTTGAGGGTCAGATTCTAGCTGATAGACAGCTGTTCAAATACTTATTTGCAGCTGTATCATACAAATAAATAGTTAAATCCTCCATTGTGATGTCTGGATGTTTTTAGATGATGTCTCTCACAGTGGACATGCACCTACGATGACATCAGACCCTCCAGGATCTCTAAGTGGGAGAACTTGCAAAATAGAAGCGTGTTAAATACTTATTTTCCTCACTGTATATAATACTCTTATTCTGAAAATATTAGAACCCAGGGGAAGGTTATGTGTCCGTCCTGTTACTTATTTTTCTCACTGTATGTATGTGTTCATCCAGGTTGCTATGCCATTTCTAGACTGGACTATTAAAATATCTGATCTTTGTTCACAATGTACCACACTACAAAACCTTTATTAACAACATAATGTAACAACACATCCTCAGTCAGTTGGAAAAGAAATTAATAAAATGTTCTGTCTGAAGAGAAACGCAGCGAGCGGAGATGTTAAACGGAGTTTGTTGGTTTTGTGTTTCCAGGTATTTTTGCCTTCAAATGTTCCCGAGCCGAGGAGATCTTCAACATGCTGCAGGAGGTGATGCACAGCCACAGCATCAGCGTGGTGGAGGAGGCGGTGCTGGAGCCCAGCCACACTCCCGCAGGTACACACACACACACACACACACACACACACACACAGACAGACAGACTCTGGCATGCACACAGACAGACGCACACAGAAACGCACGCACAGACAGACAGACACACACACACATGCAGATGCGCACACACACAGCCACACATGCAATTGGAACTGCTACAGCTATTAACTGTGTGTGTGTGCGTGTGTGTGACCAGCATTGGGTTACTCGGTTCCCTCGGTTCCTAACGGTGTGTCCAGGATCCC
Organism: Percina caprodes; assembly: GCA_013375575.1. Taxonomy (NCBI): domain Eukaryota; kingdom Metazoa; phylum Chordata; class Actinopteri; order Perciformes; family Percidae; genus Percina; species Percina caprodes. Next base: position 223,398 of record JABXJD010000451.1, read on the forward strand.
GTCTGTAGGCGAGGCCCCGTCTCACCCCTCCAGCCGTCACCCGTCCGTAGCCAGCACCCGTTTACCCTCTGTGGGGGAGGAGTCTACCCACCCTCTGCTGGTGGCCGACGACGCGGTAAGACGCACGCTTTCTGTTCCTGATGTCAACAAGGATCCTTAGTCCTCCTTCAACAGGGAAACATTATTATTCTGAGTGTGTGACAACATTATGGGATGGATCCCTACAGAGATAGACCTTTTAGTTAAAGAGGAAGATCCTTTTAGTTTAACATGAAACAGAAATCACCATCACCAAACCCACCAGACTCCATGTAAATAATCACTACTTTTAGTGTGTATAGAGCAGCATATCTCCACCAGACTCCATGTAAATAATCACTACTTTTAGCGTGTATAGAGCAGCATATCTCCACCAGACTCCATGTAAATAATCACTACTTTTAGCGTGTATAGAGCAGCATATCTCTACCAGACTCCATGTAAATAATCACTACTTTTAGCATGTATAGAGCAGCATATCTCCACCAGACTCCATGTAAATAATCACTACTTTTAGCGTGTATAGAGCAGCATATCTCCACATGTAAATGGGTGAATTAAGAGTTTATTCCAATCAGACCAGAGTGGTGATTGTTGGAACAATTCAATTAAATTTTTATTTATAGTATCAATTCATAACAAGAGTTATCTTTAGACACTTTACAGATAGAGTAGGTCTAGACCACACTCTATACTTTACAAGGACCCAACATTTCTAGTAGTGCAACAGTGGCGAGGAAAAACTTCCTTTTAGGCAGAAACCTCGGACAGACCCAGACCCAGGCTCTTGGTTGGCGGTGTCTGACGACCGGTTGGGGTTAGGATGAAGAGTGGCAATAACAGCCACAAAAAATAGTAGTTTGTAGTAGTTCATGGCATAGCAGGGCACTGTACGGTGTTACAAGGCACAGCAGGATGAACACGGCATCGCAGGACGTGTAGCGGGACCATGGCGACAGCTGCTACCATGATTTTGGAGCCTCCCTGAGCCGAGGAAACGTGCTGGGCAAAAAAGAACATAAGGACTCCGGGGAATGACTCCCCAGAGCTAGGTTAGTAACTAGGTTAGTAACTAGGTTAGTAACAAGCATTTCTGGGAAAGATAGAGGAGAGAGCAGCTCAGTGTGTCAAAGGAAGTCCCCAGCTGTCTAAATCTATTACAGCATAACTAGGAGAGACAAGATAAAGAGAGGGGCCTGGTCAGGCTAGAACTCTCCCCAACCGGGTCGGGCTGTATGCCCTGCCTCCCTCTAGTTTTAATATATTATTGATTATATGATGGTTAAATCTGACAACTATGATGAGAAGCAGGTGGGCCGGGTTAGGGGGATGCTGCAACGCCTCACTCCCTAACAATATTCAATTCTATGCCCTGGTTAGGGTAGGGGGAGAGACAACTAGGGTTAAGGTCAGGAGGGTCAGAGTCAGAGTGGGGGATAGGATACAAACCCTGGTTAGGGTAGGGGGAGAAACAATTAGGGTTAAGGTCAGGAGGGTCAAAGTGGGGGATGGGATACAAACCCTGGTTAGGGTAGGGTATATTCTTGATTATATGATAGATAGATCTGACAACTATGATGAGAAGCAGGTGGGTCGGGTTAGGCGGACGCTGCGACTCATCACTCCCTAACAATATTCAATTCTATGCCCTAACTATAAGCTTTATCAAAGAGGAAAGTCTTAAGTCTACTCTTAAATGTGGAGACGGTGTCTGCCTCCTGAACCCAAACTGGAACCTGGTTCCACAGGAGAGGAGCCTGATAGCTGAACGCTCTGGCTCCCAATCTACTTTTAGTGACTATAGGAACCACCAGTAACCCTGCATTCTGGGAGCGCAGTGCTCTGGTGGGGCAGTAAGGTACTATGAGCTCTTTAAGATAAGATGGTGCCTGACCATGAAGAGCTTTGTAGGTGAGAAGAAGGATTTTAAATTCTATTCTGGATTTTACAGGAAGCCAATGCAGAGAAGCTAAAACAGGAGAGATGTGATCTCTTTTCCTGGTTCCTGTCAGACCACGTGCTGCAGCATTCTGGACCAGCTGAAGAGTCTTTATGGACGTCTTCGAGCAGCCTGATAATAAAGAATTGCAGTAATCCAGCCTAGAAGTAACAAATGCATGGACTAGTTTTTCTGCATCATTTTTAGAGGATATTCCTGATTTTAGCAATATTACGCAGGTGAAAAAAGGCGATCCTTGAAATTTGCTTTATGTGGAAATTAAAGGACATATCCTGATCAAAGATAACTCCAAGATTCCTCACAGTGGTGCTGGAGGCCAGGGGGATGCTGGAGGCCAGGGTGGTGCCATCCAGAGTAACTATCTCTTTGGATAATGTGGCACGGAGGTGCTTGGGTCCCAGAGCAATAACTTCAGTTTTATCTGAGTTTAACATTAGAAAATTAAAGCTCATCCAGGTTTTAATATCGTGAAGGCACATTTGAAGTTTAGCTAACTGATTAGTTTCATTTGGCTTGATCGATAGATATAATTGAGTATCATCTGCATAACAATGAAAGTTTATGGAGTGCTTCCTGATAATATTGCCTAAAGGAAGCATATATAAAGTGAACAGGATTTGACCGAGCACAGATCCTTGTGGGACTCCATGACTAACTTTGGCAGAAGGAAAGGAAAGTTAAAAAGAAGTTTTTCCTCGCCACTGTTGCTTGCTCTGGAGGAAACTACTAGAACTGTTGGGTCCTTGTAAATTCTGGAGTGTGGTCTAGACAGATCAGTGGTCAGATCTGTAAAGTGTCTCGAGATAACTCTTGTTATGAATTTAAACTGTAAATAAAATTGAAATTGATTATTTACATGGAGTCTGGTGGGTATGGTGATGGTTTTCACAAAACAAAGGAACCCTTAAATTGCCAACAGGTAGATAAAAGCTTTTCAAAATAAGGTTTAGGAGTCTGATAATATAAAACCCTTTGTGTTGCTAATAACCTGCTGTTGCTGTGTGCAGGTGCACACCTACGTGAACACGGTGGGTCTCCTGGAGGAGCAGCCGAGCCCGCTGACCGCCACCACGCCTCTGGAGAGCCCCGCCTCCCCGCAGTCTCAGTGTCCCCCGACGCCGCCGCCTCCCCCCCGCCATCGCTGTGAGCCGCTGCCTACCCCGCCGGAGCCGCAGGTGCTGCTGGAGCCAGCGGGGGTGCGCTTTGTGCTGGGCCCAACCCCCGTTCAGAGACAGCTGATGGAAAAGGAGAAGAAGCAGCTGGAGGCCGGCGAGGCGCCAGAGACTAACGGCCATGCCGAGGATCCGCCACCCGAGGCCACGCCGACGCTCGCCAACGGCTCTGCCGCCTCAGCACCGCGCCGCCACCGCCCACCCCCCCTTACCCCCGACCTGCAGAATGTCAACAACTCGGCCCAGCGCCGCACGGCCCTGCTGGACTACGAGAACCTGCCGCCGCTGCCGCCTGTGTGGGAGGCGAGGAAGCCGAGTGACGAGGATGGCGTGGCGACACCGGCGCTCAACGGCTACGGGCAGGGCCCACACGCCACGCTGCAACACTCCTACTCCCACCCGCTGTCCGCCGCGCTGGAGTTCTCGCACAACTACGTGAACACAGAGAACGTGACGGCGCCGCTCAGTGCGCACCGGCCTGACACAGCGCGTCGCCGCGGCGACGGCCCCACCGTCTTCAACTTTGACTTCCGCCGGCTGCCGGCGCACGCCGAGCCGCCCAGAACGCTCAACTACATCGAAGTGGAGATGGACGGCGGCGGAAACAGGGGCGCGTCCGACGGCAGCAACCCGCACACGCCGCGCACCCCCACCTCGCCGCCGCCGCCCAGCACGCCCACCCGCCGCACCGAGCTCTACGCCCTCATTGACATTGAGCGTACCGCCGCCATGTCCAACCTGCAGAAGGCACGGCCGCGCGATGATGGCACATCGCGCAAGACGCGGCACAACAGCACGGAGCTGCCCACCAAAAGCACTGCGTGACACGCGCCGCCACTTCCTGTCTGAGGGGGGTGGGGCAACACTGCAACTTCCTGTCAAAGGGGTGGAGCAACGCTGCCATTTACTGTCAGTGGAGCGGAGATTTTTCTGCGACTTCATGCCAGAGAGGGGTGGAGCAACGCTGCCACTTCCTGTCAGAGAGGGGCGAAGCTTCTTTCTGCCACTTCCTGTCAGAGACAGCCAAATGGAGATGGACTCACCCTGAACACGTCTTAATGAGATAATGACTTCTTGGCGGTACTCGCTGTGCGGCGGCGTGTTGCCGTGGCGATGTTAATAAGACTTGTCTTTATATGGTACACATCAGTATTACTGAACCAAGCATTCCATTTAGCCTTTTATACGATCACTACATGCTGCTGTAACCACGCGGTACTACGTTATGTCTCATATGTACAGTAGATTCTGGCACAATAAATGTCTTTTTATTTGTCCACGCTGAGAAGACGACATCTCCTTCTCTCTCTGCACACACAACTACTGCTGGGCAGCGCCCCTCTCTAAAGGGAGGGGTATCAAAAGTGTCCAAGTCCAGTATGTTCTGGCCCAGTAACCCTTCTGGTGTCCTCAGGTCAAATTTGATGAATTTTCAAAAAGTTTCTCAGAAATTTGGACAAATTTTCCAAAAAAAGTTCCCAACACCATTACGTTAATCAGTTCTCTACTTTACATTTGGGTGTTTTAATCAATTTTGTAGTGTGAAGAAAAGCAATTGTGAAAAAAGTGAAAAGAATTTGGTGCTAAACTTCCAAAGGCTCAGAAAAAGTGAAACACATCGGGAGAAGTGTTGAAACGCTGATAAAAACAAGTTGCAGGTGAACGGGAAGACAACGATGTACAGACATGATTTGGACACAGTATACTATTTTTACATTTTTTTACTACTATGACTTTGAATTTTCCACATACTATACTGTGAGTGAGAGTGGGCTGGATCCTGGTGCGCCATGACAACCGACTAGGAGATGCTTTATGATGAATCATAACAATCACAAGTTAAAGAAGTCGATGGATAAGTTTACTGTTTCATTGTGTAACTCAAAGTCATAGTATGATTATTTGCAGTAATTATTGATCGACAGACTCGAAATGCAACAAACTTCAATTTTATTCTTTTTACATTCTGATGAAAACATGACGAGTACAAATAATAAAAAACCTGAACACAAACAGCCGATTTACACTGAACCCAAAACACTGGGTTCATTACATCATCAGGGCTCTGATTGGCCGAGGGATCAGCGGGTGGCGAGTCTCCGTTTGGTAGTCTGCTCCACCAGACGATGATAATCGGCCAATTTGTCCCGAACTTTATTATAAATCTGAAACCATGACACGGCTTAATTAACATCATAGAACAGCTGTGAGTATCAACAGGAAGTGCTGTGGGAACAGGAAGTGACTCACGCTGCTGCTGGTCTGCGTCTCATTCAGAGAGCGTAACAGCTGATCGATGGAGGTGTAGGGCAGCCACACGGAGGACGAGGTCGCAGACAGAGGTCTCTGACGCGCACACAGACAGAGAGAGACAGACATATTTCAGTTTGTATATTATACATATATTTTATAATACAGTGAACCCTCGCTATATCACGGTTCACCTTTCACAGATTTGCATCGTGCATTGTGTTCTGCATTCTGCAAACATAATCAATGGTGGCATGTTGGTTCATAAGAATCGTTTTTCCCAGAAGAAAAAAAGAGCGATAACTACCGATAACTATGTTCTTCTCTCGAAAAAACACCTGCACCGCGGGCTTTAGAAGAAAAACCCGCTACGGAGCGGAGTCGGGATGCAGCGGCTCCGTCAGAAGAGCAGGGAAATACACCTGAGTCACGGTTTTTCCTGCCGTACTTTACTTTGTATTTGTTTTCATAATCATTTTTCATTTTCTCCCGTTCCAATGACTGGTCGCGGTGGGGCGGTGCTGAGCTCCACACTTTGAAGCCTTCGTATTGATGATGACAGTTATTTTACAGTACAGTAGTTATTTGTAAAAAAAAAAACGTTTATACAGTACTTTTATTTGTTAAACAAATGCTTGGGCCTGTTAAAAGGTTTTGTTCTTTGGTTTCAGTGTATAATGGAGTATTTCATCGTATAATAATGGTAAAAAAAGGTTACTACTTCACGGATTTCACCTATCACGGGTTCTTTTTGGAACGTAACCCCCGTGATAAATGAGGGCTCACTGTACATATATTTATATTGTACTTGTTTGCAGTATTAGTACCTCTATCCCGAAGTACTGGTGTCCCCTTCCCAGCAGCGCGTCAATGTACTCCAGCACCAGCTCAGCTGCAGCGTCCAGGAGGTCAAAATTCAGGTAGAGACGCAGCAGGGAGGCAGCGTCCACACCCTGGGACACACACAGATGCATTATGGGAAAGGGTCCCACAGAGACAGACTGTCCCCCCCTGCCCCGAGGACTGGCCTCGTAAGCAGAAACGAGCCAATCAGGACTGACCTTATAAGAAGAAACGAGCCAATCAGGGAGCGGCACGGCGTGGGACAGCAGCTTGTTGATGACGCAGCGATGATGCTGTCCGTTAGAGGACGGATGGAGGTCAAGGTAGGAGGACAGGAGA
>JABXJD010000451.1:242500-260000 GCA_013375575.1 Percina caprodes
GAAACACCTGCTATTAACCTGACTTAATTAATCAATGTGTAAGAAAGAGCTAAAACCTCCCAAATGATGTTCAATGCACTGAAATAAATTAGTTTCACTAAAAAAAGATTTATCATTTAAACAAGACAGAAAGGTCAAATTTTGGCAAGACAGAAGTTTTGTCGCCTATACAGAAATTGAACAAATTTACTGCAAATACTAAAATATGTCAGCAAATTAAATAGTGGTGCTGTGAGACCCACATTTAATATCTTATGACTTCCATGAGCTTGAAGGACTACATCCATGCGGTTCGGCAGGATTCATGCAACGTACTGATGAGGTCATCAGGACTAGGAAAGCATTGCATGCCTCCCAGAGTCCATCAATATTCTTTGGTTTGGTCTTCTATGCTTCCTCTTTCATCCTACCCCACATATGCTCCATGATGTTCATGTCTGGTGACTGGGCCGGCCAATCCTGGAGCATTCTGGTGACTGGGCCGGCCAATCCTGGAGCATTCTGGTGACTGGGCCGGCCAATCCTGGAGCATCTTGATCTTCTTTGCCTTGAGGAACCTTGAAGTGGAGATTGAAGTATGCGATGGAGCACCATCCTGCTGCAGAATTTGGCCTCTTTTATGGTTGGGAATATAAGAGGTAGCTAAGATTTCTTGGTATTTGAGACTATTGATGTTGCCTTCCACCCTGCAGATCTCTCAGACACCCCCATACTGGATGTAACCCCAGACCATGATTTTTCCGCCACCAAACTTCACTGTTTTCTGGGTGAATCTTGGATTCATGCGGGCTCCAGTAGGTCTCCTGCAATATTTGCGGCGACTGTGGTATAATTCAACAGAAGATTCATCTAAAAAATCCACTTTCTTCCACTTTTCCAACGTCCATCCTTTTAGCTGTGTGCCTCGGCCAATGTCACACGGTTTTTCAGTTGTCTTTTGTTTAGTGCTGGCTTCTGGGCACTGATTCGACCATGGAGGCCATTTCGAGACAAAATCCGACAAACTGTTCTGGTTGACACAAGGACTTCAGGTGACCAGGTCTCGTGGAGCTCTGCTGCAGTGGAAAATGGGCTGGCCTTGGATTTTTGAGCCAACAAACGGTCCTCTCGAGCAGTTGTCTTACGGGGTCTGCCTGACCTGGGCTTGTCAAAAATGTCTCCAGTGTCTTCAAATGTTTTTTTTATCCTCTGTACTTGACACTGAGATACATTGAAGGTGTCTGCCACATCAGCAGCGGATCTGGTCTTCAACCTCTTGATAATCCAGACTTTAGTCTAAGGGTGAATCTGAGGCATGTTCTCAGAGGTCTAGTTGCAGTTGATGTGAAGATCTAGTGTACTGGGGTTGTTTTTATACACACCTGAGACCTAACTGATCCATTATTAGTCACAGGTGAAGCTCATATGACAAGGCGACAACACTTATGTCTTTACAAAAAATGACTCAATGGGCTTTACCAAGCTGTGAACATTAGAATACTTTGACAGTTTCGCTTTGCACTGAAACATTATTACAAAAGCTGTTGTGATTAAAATGAGACATTTCTTGTAAATAAATCTTGATTAGAAATATATTTCAGCGGCACTTCAGGTCAGTTTGTACACAAGCGACAAGACTTGTGTGGGTGGGTCTGTCTGTCTGGATACAGCAGCTGGACCACGGTGGAGATGCTGTGAGTCCACAGCAGCAGAGAGCTGCTAACCGTGTGTGTGTGTGTGTGTGTGTGTGTGTGTGTGTGTGTGTGTTAAAGGATACAGCAGCTGAGCGAGCAGCTGGACCACGGTGGAGATGCTGTGAGTCCACAGCAGCAGACAGCTGCCGTCCTGCTGCTGGCTGAACATCTGGGAGACGATCAGCTTCCTGCCCACAGTCTGATAGAAGAGCTCCACCACGGTCTGAGGACTCAACACTGAGAGACAGACAGGTAGAGAGACAGACAGCTCAGAGAGACAGACAGTAGAGACAGACAGTAGAGACAGACAGGCAGAGAGAGAAGAAGAGTCTGACCTGTTGATCTACTGCTAGACGGAGTCGGGGTGTCTGACAGCTGCAGCACGGTCAGGTGTTGCAGGTTGGCGTCTCTGAGGAGGTCAAACATTAGGTTAGGGTCTGAAGAGGTCAAACACTAGGGTCTCTGAGGAGGTCAAACATTAGGTTAGGTCACTGGAAACACTGCACCTGTTGTGTACTTACATGATGTCCACGGGGACGGAGGACGCGAGGCTCTGGCTGATGTGTGTGTTGTGTAGTTGTGTACTTACATGATGTCCACAGGGACGGAGGACGCAAGGCTCTGGCTGATGTGTGTGTTGTGTAGTTGTTGTGTGTTGTGTACTCACATGATGTCCACGGGGACGGAGGACGCGAGACTCTGGCTGATGTGTTTCAGGAGATAATACGACGAGAGGAGGCCGGAGCAGCGAGGAATCAGATCCTGCTGGAGCTGCAGCAGCTGGGAGCCTCCACCCAGAAACACCTGACAGACACACACGCCCCCCATTATAGCATTCAGGTGTTTCTAATAACGATTAATATTATTATTATAGCAGTTAGGTGTTATCGGACTTATCTTTAACTTATCATTAAGAAGCATCTGTATGTGTCTCTGCGTGTAGGTGTGTGCGTACGTTGTCTCCAAAGCGCAGGTAGAGTTTCTGCAGGATCAGCAGGTCCCTGCAAAACAGCGCCCTGGTCATGGTCATGTGACAGACGGCCTGACAGACGACAGAAACAGCCGAGCTGCTGCTGTAGAGCTGAGACAGGCTGATCCTGGTGCTCACACTTGCACCTGCCAGGCAAAGAGAACACACACACACACACACACACACACACACACACACACACACACACACACACACACACACACACACACACACACACGAGGCCACATTGCAAATCATTTGTAATATTTCAAGAAAAAAAAAGACCTAATATTTTCTGGGTCTCTATCCCGGAGGAAGGGTGGGGCTGTGTTTATTAACGATGCATTATTCATTCAAAAAGATAATTGGTGTCATTAAAAGATTAGATTTTGTCTGTTTCTCCCACCAGGGGTGTGTGTGTGTCTCCGTGTCTCTCTGTGTGTATGTGCGCGTGTGTGTGTCTCCCCACCAGGTGTGAGTTGTCCGTCTCCTCCAACCTCTGAGTCCGTCTCCAGGTCCATCTCTCTTAGCAGAACCATCATGGCCGCCAGCGGGTTCCGGACGTCCTGCAGTTTGTTCTGGATGTCCTCCATCACATTATCACTGCAGAGACATGTCCTCTTAGCTTCATGTTACCCCCCCCCTTCTGGATGTCCTCCATCACATTATCACTGCAGGGACATGTCCTCTTAGCTTCATGTTACCACCCCACCCCCTCCCTTTCTGGATGTCCTCCATCACATTATCACTGCAGGGACATGTCCTCTTAGCTTCATGTTATAACTACCTGTCGTTGGACAGCATGTTCTCCAGGACGAGCTCTGCTGCCCTCTCCGGTGACTGCAGGTGTTCCAGAGCTTTCTCCATCTCGTACGCCATCTCCCCAGAAACAGCATCACTGACCAGGCGCAGGCACTGCACCAGCTGCAGGACGTCCCGCCCAAGCTCCGCGTCTGTGAACACAATCCTTTCAGCTGGCTGTCTGAAAGCTGCAACAACCTCAGAACAAGGGGCGAAAAATGTCAAAAAAGCCAATAAAAAGGGAAAATACCACTGTTGGACAAGATGGCAGCAACAAGCCTCTCACACTCAAGCCTCTCACACCAGCCTCTCACGCCAAGCTAGCGTTAGCTTTACTTGTACTCTGATAATACAGCCTACGTTCTCCTTTATATGATGGGACAATAGAGCCTACGTTCTCCTTTATATGATGGGACAATAGAGCCTACGTTCTCCTTTATATGATGGGACAATAGAGCCTACGTTCTCCTTTATATGATGGGACAATCCAGCCTACGTTCCCCTTCTTACGATGGGACAATCCAGCCTACGTTCCCCTTCTTACGATGGCACAATCCAGCCTACGTTCCCCTTCTTACGATGGCACAATCCAGCCTACGTTCCCCTTCTTACGATGGCACAATCCAGCCTACGTTCCCCTTCTTACGATGGCACAATCCAGCCTACGTTCCCCTTCTTACGATGGCACAATCCAGCCTACGTTCCCCTTCTTACGATGGCACAATCCAGCCTACGTTCCCCTTCTTACGATGGCACAATCCTGCCTACGTTCCCCTTCTTACGATGGGACAATCCAGCCTACGTTCCCCTTCTTACGATGGGACAATCCAGCCTACGTTCCCCTTCATACGATGGGACAATCCAGCCTACGTTCCCCTTCATACGATGGGACAATACAGCCTACGTTCTCCTTCTTACGATGGGAAAATCCAGCCTACGTTCCCCTTCATACGATGGGACAATCCAGCCTACGTTCCCCTTCATACGATGGGATAATACAGCCTACGTTCTCCTTCTTACGATGGGACAATACAGCCTACGTTCTCCTTCTTACGATGGGATAATACAGCCTACGTTCTCCTTCTTACGATGGGATAATACAGCCTACGTTCTCCTTCTTACGATGGGATAATACAGCCTACGTTCTCCTTCTTACGATGGGATAATACAGCCTACGTTCTCCTTCTTACGATGGGATAATACAGCCTACGTTCTCCTTCTTACGATGGGATAATACAGCCTACGTTCTCTTTCTTACGATGGGATAATACAGCCTACGTTCTCCTTCTTACGATGGGATAATACAGCCTACGTTTTCCTTCCTACGATGGGATAATACAGTCTACGTTCTACTTATGATCGCAAGACTTTACTGGACATCAGACAAAACAGACTGTTAAAGGTCAGCTGGGTGGAGGTTAAAGGTCAGGTTACCTTCGGCAAGCGGCGTCTCCTCCTCTGAGAACAGGTGCTCATCGTAGGACAGGTACAGGTGATCCACAGCAAAACAAGGAAGCAGGAAGGACACAAAGCCCTGCAACACACACACACACACACACACACACACACACACACACACAGGCAGAGAGAGAATATGTGTAATATGTGAATATTTTCAGAATAAGAGCCTAACCTTCAGCAGACAGGCCGTGTGTGAGTATTTTTTAGAATAAGGCTGAATCTCAATTCTCTCTTACCCCTTCCCCTCGTTTTTGTGCGTTCACGCGGGACCTACTGGTGTCCCGATCCTTTTTGTGACCGAGGGGTAGGGGAAAGATCAAGGGGTGTATACCCCTTGGAAGCAAGTGACAACGCAAGCTGACTTGTAAACACAGAAGCAACAATGGCTGCCGCATTGACCAGAGAGACACATAAATGTAAGTATTTTTGGCTTAAATAATTGATTTAAAAGTTACGACAGTCTTGTTTTGTGGTCTATGCAGCCCTGTAGATATGTACTTGCAACAACGTTCTTAATTGAAACTTTAAAAAAAAAAAAAAATCGCTAACATTGATTTGAATAACAATCCCGCATTTCTCTGCCTTGAATGGACTGTATATACTAATATTAACAGTCTACTATACATCGCTACGTGCTTTACATATACCGTCCTGTATCACACAGGGACCAGGAGGACACAGCAGCTGATCCACTTTGGGGCTGAAAACGAGCAGAAGTTTCTTAAGTCATGTGTTCATGTTGAACCCGTTCATTATTGCATTGGTTCTGTATTATAGTAATTACTGTCCATGCACTTGTATATTGTTGTTGGTTATGATAGAGACACTGATGATTTGTGGGGGGGGGGGGTTACTGGCCAACAGGCATCAGACTGGTCTGAATATCAGAACAGCTGTAGTTAATTTGTTTGTTTGTGGTCTTGTCTTTTTTTTTAGTTTTACACATCTGAAGCCTTTTTATGTGTGTGACATGTAAGTTATGGTTCTAATAGTTGATAATGGTTCTGTAATATAATATATTTAATGTAATGTTTTTGACTGTTTAATTTATCAGGCAATAAAGACAGAATTTTGTCAAAATGTTTTTCTGAACATCAATGACATTCAAAACGGTGATAACTGAAACAGATATACAACACACCGTGTGTGTGTGTGTGTACACACATATGTATTGCAAACAGACCAGAGTATTACACAGATAACATCTGCCTCTGCACTACCAAAGTGAACATAACTAAAACATATATAAATATGTGCATATGACACTGTTGTCAAAACCCACACAATCAAAAGAGACGCCATCTTGGAAGTTTGGGATCAATACTGTATGGTGATGTCACCAAGTGGTGTCCCATTTCATAGGGGGAATGTTTTCACCCCTAGCCCTTACTCCTTGGTTTTGAGGGACAAGGGGTAGGGGTAAGGGCCAGGGGGTAAGATAAAGAAATGGGATTCAACCTAAGAGCCCTTCTTAAGCACACAGGCTGTGTTGGTATTTTCAGAATAAGAGCCTAACCTTCTTCAGCAGACAGGCCATGTGTGTGTTCGGGCTCACGGTGAGACCCAGCGGTTCTGACAGAGACTCCTGGTACTGCAGACAGCAGGCGTAAAACCGGGACCAGAACTCCACCTGCAGCTGGCGGTAATCCTCCTGAGAAAACTCAAACTCCGTCACGCTGCTCTGCAGCTAAAAGAGGGGGAGGAAGAAGGTAGAGACAGAAATATTACCATCATTACCATCTGCTCCATCCGGATTAACAGACGCAATATTTAATATCACACCTCAACACATAGGCTAACGAATAACTGCATTTGGGATTATTTCTCAATCTCAAACATGTTTCAAAGCAGAATGAACGTTTTTTATTGCAATGGGAAGAAAGAAAGGAGAGACGAGACAGACACATGAAACATGAAACCAAGGAGAGAGTTAAAGAAAGAAAGGAGAGAGGAGACAGAAACATGAAACCAAGGAGAGAGTTAAAGAAAGAAAGGAGATGTCTGCTGCAGATTCCCAGCGAGGTCTGAACCACTTCATCTCACAGTAATCTGCTCTGACGGATCACGTTAGCATCTGTTACTTATTATCTTGTTTGTATATGTGCAATGATGTTGTTGTTGTTCTGTTTGTGTGGTATCTTGTCCAGGACCCCCTTGAAAACGAGATGGTACGTCTCAAGGGATAATCCTAATAAAAGAATTTCAACTTATTGTACCGCGGTATACGGTATTAAGATGGTGACGAGAGGCGTCAAACTGTTGGTTTGGGTATGGAGCTGGATTTCAGAGAAAACAAAAAGATCTGAGAGAAAACATTATCACGCTGACAGCAAAAAACATTTCATGAGAAAAGAATATTGAGAAAGTTTTCATACTAAAGGCAAAAAACTCCTCAAAATATTGTTTTTTGCCACATTCCTATCGGCCAGTTGGGGTGGGGCCACATTCCTATTGGCCAGCTGGGGTGGGGCCACGTTCCTATTGGCCAGGGCCATGTTCCTATTGGCCAGTTGGGCGGGGCCGTGTTCCTATTGGCCAGTTGGGTGAGCACGGTCTGGCCCGCCGCCCTGACCCAACGCCACATGAACGTGCTGTAACCCATGGAAACGACAGTAACCGAGATAAGACATGAGTGACGTTACCTCGGTCTCCACAGCAACCGTCACCTCCTTCTTCAGATTGTCCCAGGACAGATCAGAGATCCTCTCCGAGCCTCGGCGGAAGATCTGGAACAAACCGCACACACTTCAGATACAACTCACCTGTAGAGCTTTATCTACAACGTTAGTTTCTCACCTGTAGAGCTTTAACTACATCGTTAGTTTCTCACCTGTAGAGCTTTAACGATGGCTGAAGCTGTGAAGCGGAGCGGAGAGAAGAGAACGTCCAGGTAGGTTTCCTGTTAACATACAAACAGAACTTTGGTTAAAACACCTTTAGACACTTTGTGTGTGTCTCTGTGTGTCTGCCACCTGTATTTATGTTTGTACACGGGTTCACGTGTATATTTTTGAATAGTTTGTATTATATTCTCTTCTATGTATTTCTGTGTGTATATTTCTTGTATATTCTGTGTATCTTATAGCCAGAGAGTCGGGGGTTCAGAGGACCAGGGCCTTACTCTGGGATCCTGGTCTGCTCCGATGTGAACTTCTTCTTCAGGCGGAGGCTGAACAAACACCTGGTTCCACTGACCCGCCGAGTTACTGAAACACAGAATCAGGATGAGACTCTTTAACACAAAATAAGACCATCAGAGAGCCAGAGATTTCATTCAGTCAGAGAGGAGGACGCTGTCCAAACTACATGACAATGCCCCCCCCCATGACTTGCTTCTCATACACAGGAGCACTTTCAGTGAAAGACTTTTTCTCCCAAAATGCACCACAGGAAGTCATTACTGCCTGTGGCCATCAACCTTTATAATCCCTCCCTCTGAGTGTCTGACACACACACACGACAATTTTACCTGTTTATTACATGTTTCGTGCATAACACTGGTTTAAAACTGGCTCTGCTGCTACTATTTATTCATTTTTACTGTTCACCATTACAACTCCTTAATTATGTAAATACTGTATTATAAAATTCTTTTAACTATGTAATAACCGTACATGTCCCCACTCCTTATATTTCTTTATACATTTCAACTCTGATATTTATATACTTCGTGCAACTGTAACACAGAATTTCCCTTCAAGGATCAATGAAGTATTTCTGATTCTGACCAATCAGCTGAGACGTGTCTCCACAGCTCCGTATTCTGGGACTACACCGCCAACTCGTCAACAACTGCCAGAAAATCATCAAATGTTTCATTTTAAAAAAACTGCGTCAAAGACGCTGCAGGACGAACTGCTTGAAGTTGTATTTAAGAAACAAAACAGAAGTGGATGAATTCGCTGTAGAGATGACAGATAAACTCAGACTCACTGCTCAAAGTTGATGTACTTGACCACAGAGGCGTTGGATTCATCCACCCAGACGCCCCAGATGTCCGTTGGGGTCAGAGAGAAGTCCACCAGCGTCTCCTGTTGACAGACAGGTTCTCTTTTAAAAACAACCGAGCAGCTGGTCCCGGCTCCACCGATGATTCAAATAAATTATATTTATAGGGAAAAAAAATAATATTTTTGACTTTTTGCAGGAAAAAAAGTTATATATTTTCAGGGAAAACTAACTAATCCGATCAGATTACAGTTAATATTTAATGTGTTATGCTAGATGAGACAGGAAGTGACATCACTACCTGTGTGGTGAAGAGGGAGGAGATGTGCTCTAAGCTGTAGCGCTGGTTGCCTGCGGCGACCAGCTGCAGGACGGTGAACTGTCCTCTCTGAGGGACGGCGAGGTAGACGCAGAGACACAGACCCGTGTTGGGGGTGAACGCCAGTCGCAAGCGATGACAGTTACCGGGGTTACGCTTCACGCCTTTACAGGCCGGCATGTAGACCAGCATGTCTGCCTCCAGCACACACGCCTGATCCTGAACACACACACACACACACACACACACACACACACACACACACACACACACGAGGCCGATGACAATTGCTGGAAAAAACTGCAAAATTCTCAAAAATAGCAACAAAAACCTTGAAAGAGACAAAAAAAGATCAAAACAGAAAACAGAGCCAGACGTTCTCTCTGCCTTTTATAGGTTACAAAGTCTTATGTTCAAAATAAGGTGCAAAAAGACTCCCAAAATACATGAAGAAACTGCCAAAAAAAGCGATGTCATGATAAAATAAGAGATGTCCCGCTTCTAATACTGCCTAAAACGCTGGTAGTACTTAGTTTATGCACCGATTCCATTCCATGTCATAAAGCAAAGTAAATCGTGTAGTGTACAGGTGAACGTGGGTTCTCACCGTGAAGGACCACATGCGGAGCTTGTGGTCCTGGCACAGGGCAAAGATGAAGCAGTCGTCCTGTAGCTCCCTGACGGCCAGACTCAGAGCCCGGTCACACGGACTCTGGTCCCCACGGATCGCTGTCGGCATCCAGCCGGAGAACCGTTGCATCATGGAGCTCCTCTTCAGCTCCAGAACTGAGACGCTGCCTAGAGAGAGAGAGAGAGAGAGAGAGAGAGAGAGAGAGAGAGAGAGAGAGAGAGAGAGAGACTTTTTGCGGTGTGTAACAGCTCTGACGTGTCTCCCTGCGGCCGCACGTTTAAAACTGAAACCTTGACGCACGTGTTCGAGAAGCGATTCAGACTTTAGCCGGTGCGTACCTCGCGTGCCGTAGCAGAGATTCAGACTTTAGCCAGTGCGTACCTTGCCCTAACCCTTGCAGGTGGGCCGGGTTAGGCGGACGCTGCGACTCCTCACTCCTTAACAATATTCAATTCTATGCCCTAACTAAAATCTTTATCAAAGAGGAAAGTCTTAAGTCTACTCTTAAATGTGGGGACAGCGTCTGCCTCCTGAACCCAATCTGGAACCTGGTTCCACAGGAAAGGAGCCTGATAGCTGAACGCTCTGGCTCCCGTTCTACTTTTAGAGACTCTAGGAACCACAAGTAACCCTGCATTCTGGGAGCGCAGTGCTCTTGTTGGGTTGTAAGGTACTATGAGCTCTTCATTCAGACTTTAGCCGGTGCGTACCTTGCGTGCCGTAGCAGAGATTCAAACTTTAGCCGGTGTGTACCTTGCGTGCCGTAGCAGAGATTCAGACTTTAGCCGGTGCGTGCGGTAGCAGAGATTCAGACTTTAGCCGATGCGTGCCGTAGCACAGATTCAGACTTTAGCCGATGTGTGCCGTAGCACAGATTCAGACTTTAGCCTGTGCGTGCCGCAGCAGAGATTCAGACTTTAGCCGGTGCGTACCTTGCGTGCCGTAGCAGAGATTCAGACTTTAGCCGGTGCATACCTTGCGTGCCGTAGCAGAGATTCAGACTTTAGCCGGTGCGTGCCGTAGCAGAGGTTCAGACTTTAGCCGGTGCGTGCCGTAGCAGAGATTCAGACTTTAGCCGGTGCGTGCCGTAGCAGAGGTTCAGACTTTAGCCGGTGCGTGCCGTAGCAGAGGTTCAGACTTTAGCCGGTGCGTACCTTGCGTGCCGTAGCAGAGATTCAGACTTTAGCCGGTGCGTGCCGTAGAAGAGATTCAGACTTTAGCCGGTGCGTGCCTTGCGTGCCGTAGAAGAGATTCAGACTTTAGCTGGTGCGTACCTTGTGTGCCGAGTGGCGGCAGAGTGAGCACCACGATGCCTCCGGCCGGTGCAGCCAGGGCATAATGGGCCTCCCCAGACTGACTGAGCCAGGCGGTGCCGGTGCTGGGGCTCAGAGCGCCGGGGATGATGGCACTGTGGGCGGCGTCATGCAGACTCATCTTCACCACGTCGGTAAAGATGGACTGCATGTGCAGCTCTGTCACCAGATCCTGGAACAGGAAAGACAGATTATTATTATTTATACGTTATTAATCCCACAAGGGAAATTACAATGTTTTCACTGTTATTCTCTCACACACACACACAAATGCAGAGATGTCAGAGTGGGGGGCTGCACATGGGGGTCCGGTGCCTTGCTCCAGAGCACCTTGGCAGTGCCCAGGAGGTCTGCTACCTCAAGCTACCAGTCCACCACCATACTTTGGTCCGTATGGGGAATTGAACCAGCAACCCTCCGGTTCCCAACCCAACTTTCTACTGACAGAGCTTCACCCCCCCCCCACTTAGATGTTGATCGCCGACCCAGATGGAGTTTGCGGTGCCGTGTACTCACGCTGCGGTACATGCGGGAGGGGTGGGGAAGCAGCAGCCTGTGGACGCTCTGATTGGTCGATATGAGGATGACCACGTTGTTAAGCGTCTCCTGGACGTGGACCCCCCCCGGCAGGACGCTGCAGTGAGTCAGACGCAGTCGCACAGCATTGTTTAGCAGGTTGGTGTCTAGGGACTGCTCCACCAGCTGCACAGAGTCCCCCGATGTACACCTTCAGACAGACAGACAGAGGGGAGGCAGACATGGAGGGGTGGGGGAGACATACAGACAGAAAGGCAGACAGACAGACAGACAAGGAGGAAGGCAGGGAGGGAGGGAGGCAGACAGGGAGGGAGGGAGACATACAGACAGGCAGGCAGACGGACAGCGAGGGAGGCAGACAGGGAGGCAGACAGATTTTGTGTCATGTGATAAATGTTCACAGTGAAGAGAAAGGCTGAATCCCATTTATTCCCCTTACCCCTTCCCCTCGTTTTTGCGCGTTCACGCGGGACCTAGTGGTGTCCCAATGCTTTTAGTGACCGAGGGGAAGGGGAAAGATCAAGGGGTGTATGGCCCTAGAAAGCAAGTCAGAACGCTACCTTACTTGTAAACAGACGAGTGGCTGCCGCATCGACCAGAGAGACACATAAATGTAAGTATTTTTGTCTTAAATAATTGATTTAGAAGTTACAACAGTCTTGTTTTGTGGTCTATGCAGTTCTGTAGATATGTACTGCAACAACGTTCTTAATTGAAACTTTAAAAAAAATAAAATAAAAAAAAAAAAAAAATCGCTAGCTTGCGCTAACGCTAACGTTGATTTGAACAACAGTCCCGCATTTCTCTGCCTTGAATGAACTGTATACATCGCATAGACTGTGTATATATATTAATATTAACGGTCTATGATACATCGCTACGTGCTTTACATATACAGTCCTGTATCACACAGGGACCAGGAGGACACAGCAGCTGGTCCACTTTGGGGCTGAAAACAAGCAGAGGTTTCTTAAATCATGTGTTCATGTTGTACCCATTCATTATTGCATTGGTACTGTATTATTGTAATCATTTGTAATTAATTACTGTTCATGCACTTGTATATTGTTGTTGGTTATGACAGGGACACTGATGATTTGTGGGGGTTTACTGGCCAACAGGCATCAGATTGGTCTGAATATCAGAACAGCTGTAGTTAATTTGTTTGTTTGTGGTCTTGTCTTTTTTTTTAGTTTTACACATCTGAAGCCTTTTTATGTGTGTGACATGTAAGTTATGGTTCTAATAGTTGATAATGGTTCTGTAATGTAATATATTTAATGTAATGTTTTTGCCTGTCATGTTTAATTTATCAGGCAATAAAGACAGAATTTTGTTAAAATTCTTTTTACTGAACATCAATGACATTCGAAACGGTGATAACTGAAACAGATATACAACACACCGTGTGTGTGTACACACATATGTATTGCAAACAGTCCTAAGTATTACACAGAAAACATCTGCCTTTGCACCACCAAAGGGAACATAACTAAAACATAAATGCATATGACACTGTTGCCAAAACCCACACAATCAACAGAGATGTCATCTTGGAAGTTTGTGATCAATACTGTATGGTGATGTCACCAAGTGGTGTCCCATTTCATAGGGGGATGTTTTCACCCCTAGCCCTTACCCCTTGGTTTTGAGGGCCAAGGGGTAGGGGTAAGATAAAGAAATGGGATTCAGCCAACGTCTTTTGTTAGTGGACATTTGTTTTAATTAAGTTTGTACTAAAGGAGAATGTCTCTCTCACACACACGCGACTTACCAGTGAATGAATCTGTTGCTGGTGACGGAGTGGAGGTTCCCACTTTCTCCATAATGAAATGCACCGGCGGTGTCGGGAAACTTCACTCCTCCAGGGAGAGCACTCACACCTGCACACAGAAAACACACTTAGTGAGTGTGTGTGTGTGTGTGTGTGTGAGTGAGTGAGTGAGTGAGTGAGTGAGTGAGTGAGTGAGTGAGTGAGTGAGTGAGTGAGTGAGTGAGTGAGAGAGACACACACTTTAATGTGTGTCACACAGAGAGATACACAAACACGTGATTAGCAGCTACGTTAGCTTCATTAGTTTTATTAGCTAAACACCGTTAACGCCAAAGAGCGTGCTAGCGGCGCTAGCTGTTGTTAGCTTGTGTGCTAACCACAGACCGTATAAAAGACGATAAATATAATAAATATGAAGCAAAGAACGCGGAGGGAGGAGCGCTGAACCGGGCGCATCTCTTACCGAGGTCTACGGTAACTTCTCTAAACCTGGGCAGAGTTTCTCTCTCGAAACCGCATATCTCTATGAAGCTGCGCTCCAACACTGCCGCCATCTTCTCCGTCTTCTCCTCGCTGCATGGGCTGTGACGTCAGAAGAAGGCCGCGCGCTGCCTGTTTGAACATTTAAAGAGACAGGATTCGCTTTTTCCCCCGCCAGCAGCAACCAGGCAGATTAGACCATAGACTGTGTATTATCGAGCATGAGACATCTCATGCCTAGCTAACCCTAACCTTATAATACACACTCTATAATTTACACAATACAATATACAGTACACAGTATAATACACACTCTATAATATACACAATATAATATACAGTACACAGTATAATATACACAATATAACACACACAATATAATATACACAGTATAATATTTAATATATATATATACATTTGGAGAAAAAACTATTGGTAAAAGAACTGACGAAAATGTCAAAAGGCTCAAAACAACAAACGTTGAAAAAGTAACAAAATAATTGCGGGAAAGACACAAAAGGGACAAAAAAGACGATGATACGTTGATAAAAGACTTTTAATTTGAAATTTAGACTCAGAAAAACTAAATTTGCAGGTCGAGGGGAAACAACCTTAAGGATAAGACATGAAGATATATCTGGATATTTTATTATTTTATTATTATTATACATATAGATATCTGTTAATCATTAACTTCCTAGTGTTAACAAACCTAGTTAATAATTAGTTAATTACTTAATTTACATCATTTATGAATTATTAAAACATCAACTGTGTGTGTCTGTGTGTGAGTGTGTCTGTGTGTGTGTGTCTGTGTGTGAGTGTGTCTGTGTGTCTGTGTGTGTTTGTGTATATGTGTGAGTGAGTGTGTGTGTGTGTGTGTGTGTGTGTGTGTGTGTGTGGGGGTTAACAAAGTGCTGCATGTTGAAGGCCTCTCGTCTTTGTTAACCCTTTCAAAGAGACAGCTTTGTGTCAGAGTGCTGACTCAGCGCTTGGACACAAAGCAGCGAGTCATGCTCAGGTGTATAAAAGCTGCACACTCTCTCAGGTGTGCAAGCACCTCCGTCAGCGCACAGCAGCAAGACCCCCACACGCCGACAACATGTCCGCCACCGACAACATGATGAGCAGGGTAAGTCCCAGCATGCATCACTTCTCCCAAGCCCGCGTGTGTATCAAAGACAGATTATCACAACAACACTCTTTTTAAATGACAAGAGGCAACAAGAATCAGGACAGAATTAAATTTTAGGGTTCATTGCATTTGTTAAATAACTTAAAACCACCATCACCAAACCAGACTCCATGTAAATAATCACTACTTTTAGCATGTATAGAGCAGCATATCTCCACCAGACTCCATGTAAATAATCACTACTTTTAGCGTGTATAGAGCAGCATATCTCCAGATGTAAATGGGTGAATTAAGAGTTTATTCCAACCAGACCAGAGTGGTGATTGTTGGAACAGTGGAAAGATGAACCAAGACGGCTTTTGGTAGTTTTATTTAGTTTCTGTCCGCTTTGAATGAAGTGTGTTTTACAATGATAAAAGTAGTGATTATTTACATGGAGTCTGGTTGGGGAGGTCATGGAGTCAGCAGCAACAACAGAACTTTTAGTGGACCGTGACTAATGGTTTAATAATGATTCAGTGACTTCTTATGACGTAGTCTCTCACTGTGTCCAGGTGGTGTTCTATGAGGACAGGAACTTCCAGGGCCGTTCTTACGAGTGCAGCAGTGACTGCGCTGACATGTCCTCCTACCTGAGCAGGTGTCACTCCTGCAGGGTGGAGAGAGGCTGCTTCATGGTCTACGACCGCACCAACTTCATGGGCAACCAGTACTTCCTGAGGAGGGGCGAGTACTCCGACTACCAGAGCATGATGGGAATGAGCGACTGCATCAGGTCCTGCCGCATGATCCCCATGGTAACCACACACACTGTCACCACACACACAGCGCTCGCATGATCCCCATGGTAACCACACACACTGTCACCACACACACATTGCTCGCATGATCCCCATGGTAACCACACACAGCGCTTGCATCTTAATTTTTTTCCTTTATTTGACAACAAAAACCTTGAACTCAGAAACCCTGAAGGTCATGAAGTAATATACAGTTTATTAGCACCTAACCTGGCTATAGCTAACCTGGCTGTAGCTAACCTGGCTATATCTAACCTGGTTGTAGCTAACCTGGCTGTAGCTAACCTGGCTATAGCTAACCTGGCTGTAGCTTAACTGGCTATAGCTAACCTGACTGTAGCTAAACTGGCTGTAGCAAACCTGGCTATAGCTAACATGGCTATAGCTAACCTGGCTGTAGCTAACCTGTATGTAGCTAACCTGGCTGTAGCTTACCTGGCTGTAGCTAACCTGGCTGTAGCTTACCTGGCTATAGCTAACCTGGCTGTAGCTAACCTGGCAATAGTTAACCTGGCTGTAGCTTACCTGGCTATAGCTAACCTGGCTGTAGCTAACCTGGCTGTAGCTTACCTGGCTGTAGCTAACCTGGCTGTAGCTTACCTGGCTATAGCTAACCTGGCTGTAGCTAACCTGGCTGTAGCTTACCTGGCTGTAGCTAACCTGGCTGTAGCTAACCTGGCTGTAGCTAACCTGGCTATATCTAACCTGGCTGTAGCTAACCTGGCTGTAGCTTACCTGGCTGTAGCTTACCTGGCTGTAGCTAACCTGGCTGTAGCTTACCTGGCTGTAGCTAACCTGGCTGTAGCTAACCTGGCTATATCTAACCTGGCTGTAGCTTACCTGGCTGTAGCTTACCTGGGTGTAGCTTACCTGGCTGTAGCTAACCTGGCTGTAGCTTACCTGGCTGTAGCTTACCTGGCTGTAGCTAACCTGGCTGTAGCTAACCTGGCTGTGAAATAACAGTTCTGACTGAACTGTCAGCAGTCCAATTGGGGTGAAGTCGTTCCCACGTCCGACTTAGAAGTAAATGGAATGCAGCATTTAGTCTTTTCCTTTGTTTCTATAGTCACATGACATGCATATCCTGATAGCCCAGGTTCTCCTGAAGAAAAACAATGTTTATAACGTGATTGTGCTTCACAGCGTTGAGATTATGTTTCTACAGGAGACCAGGAGAACCAAAGATCGGACAAAATGGCTTAGACCTCAAATCAAAAAAATATTCTGTGATGTATTGTAATTTATTACCTTTTTCAACATCAAATTATGTCCCAAAAGAAAAACATTGTCAACAATTTTTTTTATTTTTGTTCATCTCACTTTTGAGTTTATTATTCTAGTACCAAAACGTTAGATTCTCATGTGAAACGTGCCGTAGTGTTCAGTGTCCCCTGGTGCCCCCCACCCCTAGTGTTTAGCGTCCCCTAGTGTTTAGTGTCCCCTACTGTCCCCCACCCCTAGTGTTTAGCGTCCCTTAGTGTCCCCCACTCCTAGTGTTTAGCGTCCCCTAGTGTTTAGTGTCCCCTAGTGTTCCCCACCCCTAGTGTTTAGTGTCCCCCACCCCTAGTGTCCCCCACTCCTAGTGTTTAGTGTCCACTAGTGTCCTCCACCCCTAGTGTCCCCCACCCCTAGTGTTTAGTGTCCCCTAGTGTCCCCCA
>JABXJD010000451.1:265000-272500 GCA_013375575.1 Percina caprodes
TGTGTGTATGTATGTATGTGTGTATGTATGTATGTGTGTGTATGTATGTGTGTACGTATGTGTGTATGTATGTATGTATGTGTATGTGTGTGTGCGTATGTGTGTGTGTGTGTATGTATGTATCTAAGTGTGTGTATGTGTTTGTATGTATGACTGTGTGTATGTATGTATGTATGTATGTATGTATGTATGTATGTGTGTGTGTATGTGTGTATGTGTGTGCGTATGTGTATATGTGTGTGTTCGTATGTGCATGTGTGTGAATGTGTGTGTATGTGTGTATGTATGTCATAGTGGGACAGGTTCCAGAAAGTGTGCTGCACACAGTGACCAACTGAAACCACAGTGGACAGAGAGCGAAAACAACGAGGCCTGAAGGAGACACAGAGCTCTGCTGTCTGCAGCTCTTTGTCTGTAGTTTCTAAGAGAAATGCCGAACACCGAGCGTCTCTTTCATGACGCCATGCTGGCTCAGGCTGTTTGGACAAAAGGCTTCAGCTGCTCAGGTGTTATAAAGCGCAGCCGCTGCTCCACAGGTAACACACTGAACATCAGACTGAGCACGAGGCAGCATGACTTCCAGCGGCATGAACATGATGGGCAGGGTGAGAAAAACCACTCTTCTCTCCAACCTGACTTTCTCTCTCACCAGTCACTCTGTATACTCTCACAACTCTTAGCACTCTTTAAAACACAGCGGATAGATAGATAGATAGATAGATAGATAGATAGATAGATAGATAGATAGATAGATAGATAGATAGATAGATAGATAGATAGATAGATAGATAGATAGATAGATAGATAGATAGATAGATAGATAGATAGACTTCTGGGACGTCTTCTATTTCAATTTCATTTTATTTATATAGTGCCAAATCACAACAGTTATCTAGCAGGACTTTCCATAAAGAGCAGGTCTAGACCGGAGTCCTGCAGGAGGAACCACCTGTAAGAAGAGATAGGAGGAGAGAGGAGAGGGGCGAGGAGAGGGGCGAGAGAGCACAAGACTCCGGGAAAGGGAAGAAGTTGAGTTAGTAACAAGAATCAATGGAATGAGGGTGCATACAGATGAAGAGAAGGAGGAAGAGAGAGGTGCTCAGTGCATCATGGGAAGTCCCCCAGCAGTCTAGGCCTATAGCGGCGTAACTAAGGGATGGTTCAGGACTCTCCTGAGCTAGCCCTAATTATAAGCTTTATCAAGGAGGAAAGTCTTAGACGTTCTGACGTCATCTCTTACTGTGTCCAGGTGGTCTTCTATGAGGACAGGAACTTCCAGGGCCGTTCTTACGAGTGCAGCAGTGACTGCGCTGACATGTCCTCCTACCTGAGCAGGTGTCACTCCTGCAGGGTGGAGAGAGGCTGCTTCATGGTCTACGACCGCACCAACTTCATGGGCAACCAGTACTTCCTGAGGAGGGGCGAGTACTCCGACTACCAGAGCATGATGGGAATGAGCGACTGCATCAGGTCCTGCCGCATGATCCCCATGGTAACCACACACACTATCACCCACACATCGCACTAGCATGAGCCCCTTGGTAACCCTAACCCTATTTCTAGGTTTCTAGAGGGCCCTCTAGTGGTCGTAGTAGTCCTGATCCTAGCCCTACATCTAGGTTTCTAGAGGGTCCTCTAGTGGTCGTAGTAGTCCTGATCCTAACCCTACATCTAGGTTTCTAGAGGGTCCTCTAGTGGTCATAGTAGTCCTGACCCTAACCCTATATCTAGGTTTCTAGAGGGTCCTCTAGTGGTCATAGTAGTCCTGACCCTAACCCTATATCTAGGTTTCTAGAGATGCCCTCTAGTGGTTGTAGTAGTTCTGACCCTAACCCTATATGTAGGTTTCTGGAGATGCCCTCTAGTGGTCGTAGTAGTTCTGACCCTAACCTATATCTAGGTTTCTAGAGGGTCCTCTAGTGGTTGTAGTAGTCCTGACCCTAACCCTATCTCCAGGTTGTAATGTTACTACAACTGATGATTGTTTGTGGATGTTCCAGCACCGTGGCTCCTACAGGATGAGGATCTATGAGAGGGAGAACTTCGGAGGCCAGATGCACGAGCTGATGGACGACTGCGACAGCGTCATGGACCGTTACCGCATGTCCAACTGCATGTCCTGCCACGTGATGGACGGCCACTGGCTGATGTACGAGCAGCCCCAGTACAGAGGCAGGATGATGTACATGAGGCCCGGAGAGTACAGGAACTTCACTAACATGGGCATGAGCGGCATGAGGTGGATGAGCATGAAGCGCATCAGGGACGACTACTACTGAACTCTGACACCGTATCAATAAAGCTTTCTTTGAACTGACTCAGTTCACTGTCTCCTCTGTTAATGTAAAGTTGATTTTACTTCCTCAGGAAAAGTAACAACTGATCTTTAATGTCATTATTTGGTACTAATACATGGTCTGGGTGTAGAGAGAAACACACCAACACATTCTCTGGTTGCAAATCATATGGAAAAAAAACCTTTGCACAACAATTCGGATAGCCTATGAAATTACAAAATTATATATATACACACACACACACACACACACACACACACACACAGGCCAAAGGTTTGGACCCCCCTTCTCCTCCAATGAGTTTCCTTTATCTTCATGACTATTTCCATTGTAGATTATCACTGAAGCATCAGAACTATGAATGAACTCATGTGGAATTATGCACTTAACAACATAGTAGAAATAACTGAAAACTTGTCTTATATTCCAGTTTCTTCAGAGTACCCCCCCCCCCCCTTTACTCTGATTACTGCGTTGCACTCTTGGCATTCTCACGATGAGTTTCAAGGGCTCGTCACCTGAAATGGTTTCCCAACAGTCTTGAAGGACGTGCAACGCCCGGCGGCCGCTTGCCCGGTGGCACCTCCCCGTGGTGGGCACGATGCGTAACAGCAAGCCCGAGCTGCCGAGCCGTGCGGCCTTCACGCCACCGCCGCTCCGGTGTCCCATGTGCCCAAGAGGACAGGACCGTGGTGCTGCTGAGCGCTGCACACGGGCGATGAGCGGGTCAGCGCCGGCAAGCAAGCCAAACCCGACATCACCCGCGTGACATTGACAACCTGGACAAGATCGTCGGCACGTACAGCTGCGTAACATCAACGCCTAACCCTTACACATGACAGGAGGAAGCAGCCGGGCATTCTGGGGGATTTTATTAAAAATAGAAAAGAACAAAAGGAAATACAAAAGGAGGAAGTAAAAAAGCAGTCACACGGTTTAACATTCATTTAAAAGACATTCATCTGATTTCTTTAACTTTAATTTCTCATCTGATGAACCAGCCAATGAAATCCATCATCTTCTAACCAATCAGCACCTTCCCATGTTCCTTTATCTCTGAGTAAATGATTAAAACGTGATTATATGTTATAATTAAATCTTTGGTTCCTTTCAAACGCCACGATCATATGTTGTGATTGGCTGCCGGGAACAGCTGACCTTTGACCCCGGGGCAGCCAGCTGACCTTTGACCCCAGAGCAGCCAGCTGACCTTTGACCGTGGGGCAGCCAGCTGACCTTTGACCCTAGAAGAGACAGGTGCTGTAGAGCGCCCCCTGGCTGCTGATGTCCTGAAGCAGTGTCCTGACGGAGGCCTCCAGCTGCACCAGCTGCTCCGCCTTCAGGTCCAGAGCCCGCTGGTTGTCTTCGTACGACTTTTCCAGCTCTGAAACGCACAACACCACGCACAATGTAACACAATGAGACTCTGCTTTACATCAGGACTCTGTGGAGACAGCAGCTGTGATGTCATTGTGATGATGTCACTGTGATGATGTCACCTTTGAGCAGCTGCAGCTTGTCGCTGGCCGTCAGCAGCAGCTGTTTGGCTTCCTGCTGCAGAGACTCCGCCCTCTTCCTGGCCTTGGCCACGCCCCCTGCCTTCTGACCAATCAGCTTCTCCACTGTGGCGTACTTATCCGTCAGCTCCGAGTCCAGATCCTAAACACACACACACACAATCACACACACACACAATCACACACACACACACACACACACACACACACACACACACAGATTAGCTTTCAGGTTTTAAAGACCCCCAAAAATTCAAAAGAAAAACATTTAAAGACTTCCCAGAATCCTCAACCAGTGTCACACACACACACACACACACACACACACACACACACACACACACACACACACACACACACACACACACACACACACAGAGTTCAGTAGTCTGATGTCCGGTGGGGTGTGAACTCACTTTCTGCAGCTCGTTGGCCGTCTGTCTGATGCTTGTTGCGTCCTGATTGGTCCGTTCGGCGCTCGCAGACACGTTCACGCCTTTATGTCTCAGCAGCGTCACGTCGTGCTCCAGCCTCTGCAGCCTCTGAGTGGCGTTAGAGAGCTTTAGCTCTGCATCTGCTGTCTCCAGCTGCACCTGAAGGCAACAGGGACAGGGTACTATCACCTGAACACAACACGCTTCACGTGTACGCAACACGGACAGGGTACTATCACCTGAACACAACACGCTTCACCTGAACACAATACGGACATGTTACCCTCACATGAACACACCACAAACATATCACCTTCACCTGAAGACAACATGGACACATCACCTTCACCTGAACGCAACACGGACACATCACCTTCACCTGAACGCAACACAGACATGTTACCCTCACCTAAACGCAACACAGACATGTTAACCTCACCTGAACACAACATGGACACGTCACCTTCACCTGAACGCAACACGGACACGTCACCTTCACCTGAACGCAACACAGACATGTTATCTTCACCTGAACGCAACACAGACATGTTAACCTCACCTGAACACAACATGGACACGTCACCTTCACCTGAACGCAACACGGACATGTTACCTTCACCTAAACGCAACACAGACATGTTACCCTCACCTGAATGCAACACGGACACGTCACCTTCACCTGAACGCAACACGGACACGTCACATTCACCTGAACGCAACACAGACATGTTATCTTCACCTGAACGCAACACTGACATGTTACCGTCACCTGAACGCAACACTGACATGTTACCGTCACCTGAACGCAACGCGGACACGTCACCTGAACGCAACGCGGACACGTCACCTGAACGCAACACGGACATGTTACCTTCACCTGAACACAATACGGACATGTTACCCTCACCTAAACGCAACACGGGCATGTTACCTTCACCTGAACGCAACGCGGACACGCAACCTTCACCTGAACGCAACACGGACATGTTACCCTCACCTGAACGCAACACAGACATGTTACCTTCACCTGAACACAACACAGACATGTTACCTTCACCTGAACACAACACGGACATGTTACCTTCACCTGAACACAATACGGACATGTTACCCTCACCTAAACGCAACACGGGCATGTTACCTTCACCTGAACGCAACGCGGACACGCAACCTTCACCTGAACGCAACACGGACATGTTACCCTCACCTGAACGCAACACAGACATGTTACCTTCACCTGAACACAACACAGACATGTTACCTTCACCTGAACACAACACGGACATGTTACCCTCACCTGAACGCAACACAGACATGTTACCCTCACCTGAACGCAACACGGGCATGTTACCTTCACCTGAACGCAACGCGGACACATCACCTTCACCTGAACACAACACGGACATGTTACCTTCACCTGAACGCAACACGGACACGCAACCGTCACCTGAACGCAACACGGACATGTTACCCTCACCTGAACGCAACACAGACAGGTTACCTTCAACTGAACGCAAATGCTTCACCTGAACGCAACACAGACACATAACCTTCACCTGGGTTATAATATTTTCAGAATAAGAGTATTATATACAGTGAGGAAAATAAGTATTTAACACGCTGCTATTTTGCAAGTTCTCACACTTAGAGATCCTGAAGGGTCTGATGTCCTCGTAGGTGCATGTCCACTGTGAGAGACATCATCTAAAAAACATCCAGAAATCACAATGTATGATTTTGTAACTATTTATTTATATGATACAGCTGCAAATAAGTATTTGAACAGCTGTCTATCAGCTAGAATTCTGACCCTCAAAGACCTGTTAGTCTGCCTTCAAAATGTGCCCCCCCACTCCATTTATTATCCTAAATTAGATACACCTGTTTGAGGTCGTTAGCTGCATAAAGACACCTGTCCCCCGCATCCAATCAGTAAGAATCCAACTACTAACATGGCCAAGACCAAAGAGCTGTCCAAAGACACTAGAGACGTCCACAAGGCTGGAAAGGGCTACAGGGACATGTGGACGTTTTCTCACCGAGCTGCTTGGATATGTTCCCGTGATCCTCCATTGTGATTTCTGGATGTTTTTAGATGATGTCTCTCACAGTGAACATGCACCTACGATGACATCAGACCCTACATGATCTCTAAGTGGGAGAACTTGCAAAATAGCAGTGTTCAAATACTTATTTTCCTCACCGTATATATACTGACGGAGGAGAGCAGGGTAGTGGTGCGCCGGATGGGTTAGGGTTACAATATTTTCAGAATAAGAGTATTATATATATACTGACGGAGGAGAGCAGGGTGGTGGTGCTCTGGATGTTGGCGGCTGCCTGCTGGATGGCGCTGCTCGCGGTGCTCTGAGCTCTCTGAGCTTCTTCCAGAGATTTCTTCACCTTCTCAGCAGAGTCCTTCACATCTGCCGCCTCCTCGCTGGAACAGGAAGTCACACAGAAAGTCTCACAGGAAGTCACACAGGAAGTCTCTTTATGACACATATAGTGTATATGCAGACCTGGCTGTGTATATGTGTATATCTATATGTGTATATGTATGTACAGGGGTCCAGACTTGGCTGTGCGGGCCTGGTCCAGCAGGGTCTGGGCCCTCTGGATGTATATGTGTGTATGTACAGGGGTCCAGACCTGGCTGTGCGGGCGTGGTCCAGCAGGGTCTGGGCCCTCTGGATGTATATGTGTGTATGTACAGGGATCTAGACCTGGCTGTGCGGGCCTGGTCCAGCAGGGTCTGGGCCCTCTGGATGTATATGTGTGTATGTACAGGGGTCCAGACCTGGCTGTGCGGGCCTGGTCCAGCAGGGTCTGGGCCCTCTGGATGTATATGTGTGTATGTACAGGGATCTAGACCTGGCTGTGCGGGCGTGGTCCAGCAGGGTCTGGGCCCTCTGGATGTATATGTGTGTATGTACAGGGGTCCAGACCTGGCTGTGCGGGCCTGGTCCAGCAGGGTCTGGGCCCTCTGGATGTATATGTGTGTATGTACAGGGATCTAGACCTGGCTGTGCGGGCCTGGTCCAGCAGGGTCTGGGCCCTCTGGATGTATATGTGTGTATGTACAGGGATCTAGACCTGGCTGTGCGGGCCTGGTCCAGCAGGGTCTGGGCCCTCTGGATGTCGGAGGCGCTCTGCTGCAGGATCTCCTCCACGTGGTCCAGCTCTCCGAGCCTCTGCCGGATCTCCTGGGTCAGGTTCTGCAGCTGAGCCGGGGTGCTGGGCATCTGCATG
>JABXJD010000451.1:275000-300000 GCA_013375575.1 Percina caprodes
ATATATATATATATATACCTGGCTTGCTGAGTCAGATTTAATATATTGCTAGTATATGATGGAGTCCAGACTATAGATAATAGTAATAATAATAATAATAATAATAATAACACCTGGCCTGCTGCAGCAGGTCCTGGACCTGGCCCAGCGGTTGTTCCCCCGGGACCTGGTCCAGAATGAGCCTGACGTGGGCGGCGCTCCCCTCTAGGTGGTCCATGGACTTCCTGTAGGGGCCGCTGGCGCCGCCGGCCCTGAGGGCGTTGGTCCTGCTGACCAGGCGGTGCGTCTGATTGGCCAGCTGGCCGACGACGCCGTCCCACTCGGAGAAGCACTGGTGGCAGCGCCGGCATGCGGGGAACGTCCCAGAGAAACCGCGGGCACAGGCGTCGCAGCGGGGGCCCGACACGCCGTCCACACATACGCACTGGCCGTTACCATGGTTACACTGGGGCGCTGCCGTGCCGCGAGGGTCGCAATCGCACGCTGGAACACACACACACACACACACAGCCAGGGTTACACACTGTCTCACACACACACACACACACACACACACACACAACCAGGGTTACACACACACACACACACACACATAGCCAGGGTTACACACACACACACACACACACACACAGCCAGGGTTACACACTGTCACACATACACACACAGCCATGGTTACACACTGTCACACACACACACACACACACACACACGGCCAGGGTTACACACTTTCAAATACACACACACACACACACACAGCCAAAGTTACACACTGTCACAAACACACACACACACACACAGCCAGGGTTACACACTGTCACACACACACACACAAACACAGCCAGGGTTACACACTGTCACACACACACACAGCCAGGGTTACACACTGTCACACACACACACACAGCCAGGGTTACACACTGTCACACACACACACACAGCCAGGGTTACACACACACACACACACACACACACACACACACACACACACACACACACAGCCAGGGTTACACACACACACACACACACACACACACACACACACACACACACACACACACAGCCACACACACACACACACACACCAGGGTTACACACACACAGTGTCACACACACACACACACACACACACACACATATCCAGGGTTACACACTGTCTCACACACACACACACACACACACACACACACACACACACACACACACACACACAGCCAGGGTTACACACTGTCACACACACACACACAGCCAGGGTTACACACACACACACACACACACACACACACACACACACACACACACACACACACACACAGCCAGGGTTACACACACACACACACACACACACACACACACACACACACAGCCAGGGTTACACACACACACACACACACAGCCAGGGTTACACACACACAGCCAGGGTTACACAGTGTCACACACACACACACACACACACACACACACACACACATATCCAGGGTTACACACTGTCTCATACACACACACACACACACACACACACACACACACACACACACACACACACACACAGCCAGGGCTACACACTGTCACAGTGTGTACACAGTGTGTGTGTGTGTGTGTCTGTGTGTGTGTGTGTGTTTGTGTGTGTGTGTAAGTAACATCTGGTCTGTATTTCTTTCCCTCAGCTTCCTGTCCCTAACACAGCCTCTTTGTGGATTTGGGGCATATTTGGGTATTTAGGGGTTCCGAGATCGCCGGTATATAACATGATATAATATTCTCACTTCACATCATCTGAATCAGGTTTAGGGTTAACCCGTGACACTGGACCCCAAAACAGTTCTGATTTATTAGTTGTATTAACATTATTAGTATTTTTAGTATTATTAGTTGTACTATTATTGTAATGGCCAATTTGGCTATATACGTTTGTTATGTGTGTAGTGTGTGTGTGGGTAGTAGGTCTGCGTAAATGGTTGTTTGTTACGTCACCTGCGCACCTGTTTGTGGGTGCTAACTGGAGATTATAAAGGGAATCACAGGTGAGGTGGATGGTAAATCTGGATCCGGGAAGCCACACAGTTTTTCAACCTCAGCTGTGTGAGAGTAATGTTTTTTAGATCTCGTCGTTCTCGGCTTTTAATCATCCAAGTCGGTCTTTTTGTATGTGCTTTTATCGAAACTTTTTGTACAATAAAGGATTAAACGTACGACGACGGCGGACCTCATTATTTGCACCAGCAAGAGTTGGAAAGGGCTTCAGATTTCACCCAGTGGCATTATTTGTGGACAGATTGCCACTATAATTATTATTAGTAGTATAATTAGATGACGTACCGTGACACTGGACCTCGGGGTTCCCCCAGAACAGTTCTCTGCACTCGCTGCAGGTTCTTCCTCCAAAGCCGGGCCGACAGGAACACTGACCGCTGACCTGGAGGGCAAGACCTGATGGTTACCATGGTTACCTGATGGACCCCCCCCCCCAACCCAAAGGAACACTGACCGCTGATCTGGGGGCAAGACCTGGTGGTTACCATGGTTACCTGATGGATCATATATATTTATAGATCCTGTGTCGGGGGCTCCTGTGTTGGGGGGCTCTTGTGTGAGGGGGGGCTCACCTCGTTGCAGGTTGTCCCGTAAGAGTGCTTGGCGTTGCAGTCGCAAGTCTGACATCCGTGGCCGCTGGCCAAGTTCCAGGTGTCGGGGGCGCAGCGGTCGCAGTGCGGCCCAGTTACGTTGGGGAGGCAGCGACACCGCCCGCTGCTGCGCTCGCAGTCACAGTCCCCGGAGGGTGGGCAGCTGGAGGGCTCGGTGCCCAGCCGGGTACAGGAGCACTCTGGGGGGGGGGACAAGCACTGACTCACCAGAACCACCAAAACCATCATCCAGATGTTAGAGAACCAGAACCCAAACCCTTCGTAACCCATAACCCTACACAAAACCTTCCAGATGTTACATCCCATTCATCCAGATGTTACATCCCATCCATCCAGATGTTACATCTCATTCATCCAGATGTTACATCCCATCCATCCAGAAGTTAGAGAACCACCCATCCAGATGTTACATCCCATCCATCCAGATGTTACATCCATCCAGATGTTAGAGAACATTCATCCAGATGTTACATCCCACCCATCCAGATGTCACATCCCACCCATCCAGATGTTACATCTCATCCTTTCAGATGTTACATCCCATCCAGATGTTACATCCCACCCCTCCAGATGTTAAAGACCCATCCATCCAGATGTTATATCCCACCCATCCAGATGTTAAAGAAGCATAAATCCAGATGTTA
This sequence comes from Percina caprodes, assembly GCA_013375575.1. Classification (NCBI taxonomy): domain Eukaryota; kingdom Metazoa; phylum Chordata; class Actinopteri; order Perciformes; family Percidae; genus Percina; species Percina caprodes. Next base: position 278,287 of record JABXJD010000451.1, read on the forward strand.
CATCCCACCCATCCAGATGTTATAGAAAAATCCATCCAGATGTTACATCCCATTCATCCAGATGTTAGAGACCCATCCCTCCAGATGTGTCATCCCATCCAGATGTTACATCCCACCCCTCCAGATGTTAGAGACCCATCCATCCAGATGTTACATCCCACCCATCCAGATGTTACATCCCATCCATCCAGATGTTACATCCCACCATCCAGATGTTACATCCCACCCCTCCAGATGTTAAAGAAGCATACATCCAGATGTTACATCCCACCCATCCAGATGTTATAGAAAAATCCATCCAGATGTTACATCCCATTCATCCAGATGTTAGAGACCCATCCCTCCAGATGTTACATCCCATCCAGATGTTACATCCCATCCATCCAGATGTTACATCCCACCCATCCAGATTAGCATACTCACTGCTGCAGTCCTGCAGCAGGGCGTTGCCGTAGTAACCCGGCCTGCAGGTCTGGCAGGCGGGGCCCTCGCTGTGGTGCAGGCAGCGCAGACACTCGCCGGTGCGGGGGTCGCACGACTCTGGGTCCAGCAGGTCGATGTTGTTGTTGCACTGACAGGGCTGGCACTGCCCCCCCACCTGGCCAGGGTTTCCATAGTAACCAGGGGAGCACTTGTCACAGCGAGCACCTGCAGAGGAGGAGAAGAAGAAGAGGAAGAAGAAGAGTAACAGTAAATTAAATCAAATAAAAATTATATACAAATTATTAATTATTATTATTATTAAATTGTTAAATTATAAATTTTTAATTATACAAATAAATTAAGCAGGTGATACACTTCACCTGTTTTAATTTCTGTTAAGATAAATAAAGTACTGTTAATGTTAATAAAATTTTTCTGACCCCTGAATCCGGTGTTGCAGACACAGACGGCCTGCTGGGAGTCGGCGCTACGGTAACAGCTTCCTGCAAACTGCCGCGAGCTGTCTGGGCCGTCGGGACACATGCAGGGGCGACAGTGGTCACCTGACCCCAACACCGGGTTACCATAGTAACCATCCAGACACCTGGACCAAGGGGAGATACAGCAAGTAATGAGGACGCACAATTGGTTCAAAGGTCTGATGGGGGGGAGGAGAACTGGGGGGGACTGAGGTATATCTCACCTGACACAGTGTGTGTTATATTGTGTCTCACCTGTCACAGGTGTGTTATATTGTCTCACCTGTCACAGGTGTGTTATATTGTGTCTCACCTCTCACAGTGTGTTATATTGTGTCTCACCTCTCACAGTGTGTGTTATATTGTGTCTCACCTGACTCAGTGTGTGTTATATTGTCTCACCTGACACAGTGTGTGTTATATTGTCTCACCTGTCACAGTGTGTGTTATATTGTGTCTCACCTGACACAGTGTGTGTTATATTGTCTCACCTGTCACAGGTGTGTTATATTGTGTCTCACCTCTCACAGTGTGTTATATTGTGTCTCACCTCTCACAGTGTGTGTTATATTGTGTCTCACCTGACTCAGTGTGTGTTATATTGTCTCACCTGACACAGTGTGTGTTATATTGTCTCACCTGTCACAGTGTGTGTTATATTGTCTCACCTGTCACAGGTGTGTTATATTGTGTCTCACCTGACACAGTGTGTGTTATATTGTGTCTCACCTGACACAGTGTGTGTTATATTGTGTCTCGCCTCTCACAGTGTGTTATATTGTGTCTCACCTGTCACAGTGTGTGTTATATTAGGTCTCACCTGTCACAGGCGTGTTATATTGTGTCTCTCCTGTCAGTGTGTGTTATATTGTGTCTCACCTGTCACAGGTGTGCCCGGTGGTGTGGTCCCTGCAGTCGAGGCAGCGCCCCGTGTCGGCCTGGCAGTCGTCGGCGTGCCCGTTGCAGGAGCAGGGGTGGCAGGTGGGGAAGCCCCAGTGACCCGGCAGACAGCGCTCACACTGCCGCCCGTACGCCCCGGACACACAGACACACTGACCAGTCAGCTGATCGCACAACGAACTCTGGGATCCCTGAGGGTTGCACGCACAGGCTGCAGACACAGAAACACTGTCACATGTACACATTTACACTATCACATATACACACACAGAAACACTGTCACATGTACACATATACACATGTACACATGTGTATATATTGTTTGTTTGTTTTGAATGTGTAAGCACATTGTGAGCATGTATGTTCTAATATAATGTAATGGGGTGCTGACCTCTGCAGCCGTTGGGGCCAAACTGGAAGGTGTCCGGAGAACAGCGGTCACAGTTCCTGCCGACCACGTTGGGCCGACACCGGCACTGACCCCCGCTGGGGTCACACACCGTGCTCAGGGAACCCTGGGGGTCACACTGGCATTCTGGGAAACAGAGTCCAAACACAAAGGGGGAGATCACACTGGCATTCTGGGAAACAGAGTCCAAACACAAAGGGTGAGATCACACTGGCATTTTGGGAATGTCATCAGATTTAACGTGGACTGTACCATTAGATCAGATTTAAGGTGTACTGTACCATTAGATCAGATTAGGGGGGACTGTACCATTAGGGGGGACTGTACCTTTACACCAGATTAGGGGGGACTGTGCTATTAGATCAGACTAGGGTGGATTGTACCATTAGACCAGATTGGGGTGGACTGTACCATTACACCAGATTAGGAGGGGCTGTACCATTAGACCAGATTGGGGTAGACTGTACCATTACACCGGGTTAGGGAGGGCTGTACCATTAGACAAGATTGGGGTAGACTGTACCATTGCACCGGAATAGGGGGGACTGTAACATTAGACCCGATTGGGGTAGACTGTACCATTAAACCATATCAGGGAGGGCTACCTTTGGCCCCCTGGTGTAGCAGGGCGGAGATGCTGAAGATGAAGCTCCTGCAGATCTCCGTCATCGGAGACTTGACGACGTTCTGGCTGTTGTCAAGGCAACGGTAACGCTGAAAGGTTTCCCACCCGCTGGACTCGTCTTCTGCTGACCCCCCCGAGAAGATCTCCAGGTTCTTACAATGGGGCATCAACACGATCTGGGGGCAAAAACATTCTTACAGTGGGGCATCAACACGATCTGGGGGTAAAAAACAGTTACTCTCATTCCCCCCGCTCTGTTGTTTCCTCCCTCATTCCCCCTGCTCTGGTGTTTCCCCCTCTCATTCCTCCTGCTCTAGCATTTCCCCCTCTCATTCCCCCTGCTCTGGTGTTTCCCCCTCTCATTCCACCTGCTCTGATGGATGTTCACCCCTCTCATTCCCCCTGCTCTGGTGTTTCCCCTCTCATTCCCCCCCCCTGCTTTGGTGTTTCCCCCCTCTCATTCCCCCCTGCTTTGATGTTTCCCCCCTCTCATTCCCTCTGCTCTGGTGTTTCTCCCTGTCATTCCCCCTGCTCTGGTGTTTCCCCCTCTCATTCCCCCTGCTCTGGTGTTCAAGGTTCAAGGAGTCTTTATTATCCCTGAGGTGCAATTTGTTGTGCAGCAGCATGTAACACACAGGTTATACAAGACAACAACCATACTTCTACAAACAAAAAAATACATACTACACGGAAGACCACACCTCACACTGACTTATTAAAAAAGCCTATAGCAGCAGGGACAAAAGAGTTTTTATGTCTGTTTGTTCTGCGTTTAGGCTGACTGAATCTGCGGCCAGATGGCAACAAAATGAAGCAGCTGTTCAGGGGGTGACTGGGGTCGGCCACGACTGACTGGGCCTTCTTGAGGGACCTTGTCTCATAGATGGAGTTTAGGTCAGTCAGAGGGTTGTAGGAGATCTTGCCACACACCTTAACTATATAATGCAGTCTGTTTTTGTTTTTAAGCGTGAGGGACCCAAACCAGCTCACAAGGGCAAAAGAAAGAATAGATTCAATAAAACAACAATAAAACATCCTCATAAAAGTCTTATCGACATTAAAATTGCAAAGTTTGCGATAAAAGAACATGCGTTGATTTGATTTCTTACAGACAGCGTCAACTTGTGGCTCAAAGGTGAGTTTGTCATCGATTATAATACCAAGGTATTTGTATTGCTTCACCACTTCTATAGCTTGATCATTAATGAGAGTAGAAGAGAGGGTGGGGGGGTTCTTTCTAAAATCGATTAACATTTCTTTAGTTTTTGCCACATTAATGTTAATAAAAGTCGACTTGCACCACTCTGTAAAATCATTTAAAATAGCGCCATGCTCGGGGGTGTTGTGTGTCAACAGCGACACTATTACCGAGTCGTCAGCAAACTTAATGATATGACGCCTGGTGTGCTGGCTTTGGCATGCATTTGTATATAAAATAAATAGAATCGCTGAGAGGACGCAGCCCTGAGGGGAACCAGTAGAGGAAAGGAGGACATCAGATAAAATGCTATTCACTCTCACACGTTGAGACCTGTTAGTTAAAAAATTCATCAACCAAGAGATAAGACAAGGATCGATATTAAAAGTACTCTTTAAAATCCCCAATAAAATATGTGGTTGGATGCAATTAAAAGCCAAAGAAAAGTCAATAAAAAGCAGTCACACAAAGCTCTTAGCACTCTCCAGATGGGTATGGATCAAGTTAAAAAGAGTACATGCTGCATCTTTCACTCCCCGGTTTGGTCTGTAGGCAAATTGAAACGGATCCAGTAGATCCTGGACAGAGTTCAAAAGTTCATCCTTCACGATCTTTTCCCCCCTCTCATTCCCCCTGCTCCGGTGTTACCCCCTCTCACTCCCCCTGCTCCAGTGTTTCCCCCTCTCATTCTTCCTGCTCTGGTGTTTCCCCATCTCATTCCCCCTGCTTGGGTGTTTCCCCCTCTCATTCCCCCTGCTCTGGTGTTCCCCCATCTCACTCCCCCTGCTCTGGTGTTTCCCCCTCTCATTCTTCCTGCTCTGGTGTTTCCCCATCTCATTCCCCCTGCTCTGGTGTTCCCCCCTCTCACTCCCCCTGCTCTGGTGTTTCCCCCTCTCATTCTCCTTGTTCGGGTGTTTCCTCCTCTCATTCCCCCTGCTCGTGTGTTTCCTCCTGTCTTCGGGTTTAGAGACATATGGAGACATATAACCTGCAGACGGACAGATGATGTGAACAAAGTGTCCTCACCGAGTCAATGAGCGTGTACGGAGACTGGACGTCGCTGACGGCCGAGTACAGCGGCAGGCTGAGGCGGACCGTGTAGTTCAGACCAGATTCAAAACAAACTGGTCTGGGAAGTGCCACGTACCTGGGGGGACAGGAAACAGGAAGACTAGTCACTTCCTGTTGAAGATGACTCGATGCCTCGTGGGTTGTTGGTGGCCGAACGTTACCGTGAGCCGGGATGAAGCGAGATCATCTGGTGGTCGTCGTCGGGAACCGTGTTGACACAGCGACTGTCTGCTCTGATTGGTCCAGGTCTTATCACGGTCATCAGAACCTCCTCCCATTGGTCGGGCAGCTGCAGGACGACACATCACAGCTGTCATGGTTTCATTGGACCCCAACATGTCTTTATTCTCCTTTCTTTTATTCGCCTTTCTTTGGTTTATTCTCCTTTCTTTGGTTTTATTCTCCTTTCTTTTATTCTCCTTTTTTATTCTCCTTTCTTTTATTCTCCTTTTCTATTCTCCTTTATTTTATTCTCTTTTCCTTGGTTTTATTCTCCTTTCTTTGGTTTTATTCTCTTTTCTTTGGTTTAATTCTCCTTTCATTCTCCTTCCTTTGGTTTTTTTATTCCTTTCTTTTATTCTCCTTTATTTTATCCTCCTTTCTTTGGTTTTATTCTCTTTTCTTCTTTTCTCCTTTCTTTTGTTTTATTCCCCTTTTTTATTCTCCTTTCTTTTATTCTCCTTTATTTTATCCTCCTTTCTTTGGTTTTATTCTCTTTTCTTTTATTCTCCTTTCTTTGGTTTTATTCCCCTTTTTTATTCTCCTTTCTTTGGTTTTATTCTCCTTTCTTTGGTTTTCTTAAAGTTAGTTCTCTTAGGCTCTAGAGCAGACATGGGCAAATTACGGCCCACGGGCCATGTACAGCCCGTTAGGGTTTTTAATCCGGCCCGCCTAAGTGATCTCAAACTATATTTTTAAATGTAATTATTATTAAATCACATTCATTTTTGACTACACTGCAATTGCCGTGGAATTTGTTTCTGCAATGTTTCCCAAACGCACATGAATGCAGCATTACCCTCAACTTCACTTTTTCACACACAGCACATTTTCCCTTGTGAAAAAAATGAGTGAACCAAAGAAAAGAAGAAGTGGACAGCAAAAAAAAGAAAAATATTTTTTTACTGATGTCCGATCAACGGCTGATTGTCTGATATGCCAGGAAACTGTTGCAGTTTTTAAAGAATACAACATCAGCCGTCACTTTGCAACGAAGCATGCTAACTATGATAGCAAGCAGTCAACGCAAGAAAGGGCGGCTACTGCTGAGAGGTTGATGGCTAATTTACAGACTCAGCAACATTTCTTTCACCGACAAACTGCAATTGAAGAGTCCAGCACCAAGGCAAGTTCTCTGCTAGCATTTAAATTAGCAAAGGCTAGCAAGCCTTTCTCAGAAGTTTATCACGAAGGACAGTGACTCGGCATGAGGAACTGATTGATGAAGATATTGTCAGTGAGTTAAACAAAAAGGCAGAGTCCTTTACATTATATTCATTAGCACTGGATGAAAGCAACAACGTAGAAGACGCTACTCAGCTCCTAATTTCTATCCGAGGGATTACCGAAGGTTTTGAAATAACTGAGGAGCTTTTAACCATGGAGTCCCTGAAAGGAAAGACGCGGAGAGAGGACTTATATGACAGGGTGTCAGCTTTGAGAGAATGAAGCTACCTTGGAGTGGCTTTGTGACTTTGCGTTTGCTGTGGACATATTTTCCCACATGAATGAGCTGAACGTGAAGCTAGAGGGGAAAGATCAGTTTGTGTACGACGTACACAAATGTGAGAGCCTTCAAATCCAAGCTGACTTTATTCTCCAGACAAATTTCAAATGAGTCTTTGGCTCATTTCCCCACACTAGCCACGCAGAGAGAGGCCACCCGAAACGCGAAGAAGTCCAGCCAATCGCTGGACGACCTGCACAAAGAATTCTGCCGTCTGTTCAGTCCCTTCAGCTGGTGTCCTGTCCCCTGTCACACAACCCTGAAACAGCACCGCATGACCTGCAACTGGACCTGATTGATCTTCAGTCTGACTCCATCTTGAAGGAGAAGTTTAATTCTCTTTAACTGAATGACTTTGATGCTGCACTCAACAAAGCCACGTTTCCAAACCTCCGGAGGACGGCACAGAAGATGCTGGCGTTGTTTGGCTCGACCTACTTGTGTGAGCAGACGTGTCATGAACATCAACAAACCCCCACAGATCAAGGTTAATTGACCAACACCTCAGATCCAACAAAACTAACCCCAGACTTTGATGCACTGGCAAAAATGGGAGCCCAACAACACTGTTCCCACTAAAATGTAACGTGAGTTTCTCTACTGTTATGAAATAAGTGCATTGTTTGCTTTGCTGCCTGTTAAAGGTCAAAACCTTTTATATAATATTTTTTACCCGTAATTACATTAGTACACATAAACATTCAATCCATCTGCGCCTCAAGGAGCAGATGGTTTAGTGTGGGGCAGGCCTGGCCCACCTGTCAAATTTGAGAACTCACTGGGGCCCGGGAGTCAAAAGGTTTGCCCACCCCTGCTCTAGAGTCTGTAAACTGGCTCCTATTGGTCGAAATGAAGACCTGTTGGTTCTTCCTATTGGTCGATACAAAGACCTGTTGGTTCTTCCTATTGGTCGATACAAAGACCTGTTGGTTCTTCCTATTGGTCGATATGAAGACCTATTGGTCGATATGAAGACCTATTGGTTCTTCCTATTGGTCAATATGAAGACTTGTTGGTTCTTCCTATTGGTCGATATGAAGACCTATTGGTTCTTCCTATTGGTCGATATTAAGACCTATTGGTTCTTCCTACTGGTCGATATTAAGACCTATTGGTTCTTCCTACTGGTTGACATTAAGACCTATTGGTTCTTCCTATTGGTCAATATGAAGACCAGTTGGTTCTTCCTATTGGTCAATATGAAGAACAGTTGGTTATGATAGCAAAACGTTTCTGATGGTTTATATCCATCCATTGGCGAGTGAGGCCAGCAACCAATCATTGGTTTGCGTTGAGCTGGTGGGCGGAGGTTTCTCCTACCTGAGGTTCGTAGCGGATGATGATGTCATACTCCATGGAGTGGGGGATGTTGTCCACGGAGAACTCCAGGAAGGCCCCCTCTGGGACGTTGACCAGGCCGATACCTGTCCAGGTGGGACTGCGGTCCAGAGGGTGGGGCCGCGGCACCACCGTCACTCCCTGCAGGACACATGGAGACATGAAGACCAGTGTCCCTGTGTGTGTAACAAGCATAGTGTGTGTCCTTGTGTGTGTAACAAGCATAGTGTGTGTCCATGTGTGTAACAAGCATAGTATGTGTTCTTGTATGTGTAACAAGCATAGTGTGTGTCCCTGTGTGTGTAACAAGCATAGTGTGTGTCCATGTGTGTGTAACCAGCATAGTGTGTGTCCCTGTGTGTGTAACGTTGCTAGATTCACTGTATATAAGTGTCGTCATTGTAGAAATTTAACATGATGGTGAATAATTCAGCTATGGAAATAAAAGTGGGCCAAATATTGAAACCTGTGGGACACCACATGAAATGTATTTCCTCCAATACTGAAAGAACAGTTTTGAAGGAACAAACAGTGTCAAACCAGCTGAGTCTTTCCAGTAATATCAAACTCTTAAAATGAAAAGTCATATTTTGACTAATGACACTCCTAATGTTGACTTTTTACATCCCATAATTCTGGTGTTATCATTCACAACCTTTCACGTGTTTTGCACATCATCTTCCACAGAAAGTGGAAGGATTGAAAGGTCAGAGGTTAAAACAATGACTCACAGGTCCAAACTTGGCGTCCTCTGCCTCATAGGTGTAGTGATCCAGAGCAATGAAGTAGAATCCAGACTGGACCTGATCACAGCGTCGACCGAACATGTGATCTCTGCAGACGCACTGACCGCTCACCTGATCACACCTGCAGGAACACGCACACATTGTCCAATCAGAGAGAGAGAAAGCATGACCCTTCAGGAACACGCACAGATTATCCAATCAGAGATCTGGAAATCTGATCTCCTACGGGGGGGACTCCTTAAAGCTGCATTATATCTGATCTCCTGTGGGGGCATAGTGTCTGATCTCCAGACCGAGACGTGAACTCACTGGTTGTTGACGGCTCCTCCGAGGTCACAGTCACATGGTCTGCAGCCGTCCATATCGTTACTGAGACCCCAGTGTTCAGCCTGCACACACACACACACACACACACACACACACACACACACACACACAGTCTCAGTTAAACTGATCTAGTTATAGACAACGCTTATAAATGTGTAATAACTCTTCTCACCACACACTGGTCACAGTCTCGTCCCGTCACCAGACGTTTACAGAAGCAACTTCCCGTTTCACTGTCGCAGGGATTTCCTCCAGGAAGAGTTCCCACGGGGCTGCAGCTACACGCTGAAAACACACAAAATACACATAATAACACACAGAGCTAATATACACACACACAGCTGCAATATCCACATTAATAACACACACAGCTAATATACACACATTAATAACACACACACAGCTACAATACACACATTAATAACACACACACACAGCTAACATACACACATTAATAACACACACAGCTAAAATACACACATTAATAACACACACAGCTAATATACACACACACACACACACAGCTAATATACACACTAAAACACACACACACAGCTAATATACACACATTAATAACACACACAGCTAATATTCAAACATTAATAACACATACAGCTAATATACACACATTAATAACACACACAGCTAATATACACATTAATAACATGCACAGCTAATTTACACACACTAATAACACACACACAGGTAATATACACACATTAATAACACACACAGCTAATATTAAAACATTAATAACATATACAGCTAATATACACACATTAATAACACACACACACAGCTAATATATACACATTAATAACACATACAGCTAATATACACACATTAATAACACACACACAGCTACAATTCACACATTAATAACACACACAGTTACAATACACACATTAATAACCCACACAGCTAATATACACACAAACAGCTACAATATACACACACTGTGTGTGTGTCGTTGTGTGTCTGTTTGTGTGTAGTTGTGTACCTGTACAGCCTTCAGGCGTGTCCCCCAGCCCGTAGTGTGCCGGTCTGCAGCGCTCGCAACGCTCTCCTTCCACGTTGCTTTTACAGCGACACTGACCAGCAATTAGACCGAGCCGAACGTCCGTCAGGCCGTCGCAGATCCCCCCATTCAGAGAGCCCAGGGGGTCGCAGTTACAGGCTGCACACAGGAAGTTTAACAAAATAAAGGTCTACATAACAGGAAGGTCAACAAAATAAAGGTCTGGGGTAAATGTTGGGGTGTTTGATGTCTCTGAGTGTTAGGGTTAAGTTAGGATAGAGACAGGGACTCACGCTGGCAGATGTTGGGGTCTCGGACGTCCCTCTCTGGGTTTTGGTAGAAAAAGGGTTGACACTGCTCACAGTTGTGTCCGGCCGTGTTGTGCTGACACTCGTCACAGACCCCCCCGCTGACGTTTCCTGAAGCCACGAACATGGCCATGTCGAAGTGACATGAGTTGGAGTGCTGGTTACAGTTACACTCTACAACACCACAGAAGAAGAAGAGAGGAGATTCAGTTTAAATTAAATTCATCTCTAATCCGATCGAGGTCATGATGATTGATCATTGATCAGAAATAAAATCAGGATTTAAACAGGCTGGTGGTTTTAGTGGTTACAACCAGAAGAAAACAGTTTCCAGCAGTAGAAACCAGTTTCCAGCAGTAGAAACTAGTTTCCAGAAGGAGAAAACAGTTCCCAGCAGTATAACCAGTTTACAGCAGTAAAAACTAGTTTCCAGCAGTATGAACTAACTCTTGCAGGCGTTGGTGTTGCGTCCCTCGGCTGGTCGCCATGGCAACTCGTGGTAGAAGTCCTGACACTGCTCACAGTTCAGACCTTTGGTGTTGTGGTTACACATGCAGTGACCATGGACCTGGACACAGAAACCCAATTAATCATTAAATCAATAATTAATCATCAAAAATCAACCTGGATTGTGAACATGCTTCCTGGTCTGTCTTTTGTTTTCACGCCTCCCAGTCAACTGATGTAGCCCTAGCTAGCTCCTATCTAGCTCCTAGCTAGTTCTCCCATTGCGTCTTGCTGGGGGCCACCATCAGGACCACACAGCCAAAGGTCAGGAGGATCAGGACTCACCATGCCCTCGGTGGTCTGTCCGGCTCCCTGGACCGGGGCACATTCGGAGGCGTGTCCGTAGCAGAAGCAGTTTCCTCGGACCACCATGTCGAAGATGGCGTAGTAGTACTTCTCCTTGATCTCCATGCGGGAGTCCAGCAGGTTGTCCCCCAGCGTGTGCAGCTTGGTGAACTTCACCCGCAGGTCCGTGATCTTCAACATGTCTGAACACGAAATCAACAATCAATAATCAATAATCAACAATCAATAACAACAATCAATAATCAATAATCAACAGTCAATAATAACTCAGACTTTGGACGGCGGTGGGGAGACCTACTCTGGATTCGGGGGCTGTAGGGGTCATCGATCCTGAATGCCGGGTCCAGGACTCGGAAAATCACCTGGAAGAAATAAAACCTAAGATCATTTATTTATAATTTTATTAAAAACTTAATGGTTAAGAATTACAGCACAGTCAGAGAAGGGTATCCCAGTTGATCTGGGTCCCAGTCCCAGTTGATCTGGGTCCCAGTCCCAGGTCATCTAAGTCCCAGTCCCAGTTGATCTGGGTCCTAGTCCCAGTTCATCTGAGTCTCAGTCCCAAGTCATCTGAGTCCCAGTTCCAGTTCATCTGAGTCCCAGTCCCAGTTTATCTGAGTCCCAGTCCCAGTTAATCTGAGTTCCAGTCCAAGTCCCAGTTCATCTAAGGCTGAATCCCATTTCTCCATCTTACCCCTACCACTTACCCCTTACCCTTACCCCTTGGCCCCAGAAACCAAGGGTCAAGGGGTAGGGGTGAAAACATACCCCTATGAAATGGGACACCACTTGGTGACATCACCATTCAGTATTGATCACAAACTTCCAAGATGGCGTCTCTGTTGTTTGTGTGGGTTTGGACAACAGTGTCATATGTTCACTTTGGTGGTGCAAAGGCAGATGTTATCTGTGTAATACTTAGGTATGTTGCAATACATATGTGCGTACACACACACACACACACACACACACACACACGGTGTGTTGTATATCTGTTTCAGTTATCACCGTTTTGAATGTCATTAATGTTCAGAAAAACATTTTAACAAAATTCTGTCTTTATTGCCCAATAAATTAAACATGACAGGCAAAAACATTACATTAAATATATTATATTACAGAACCATTATCAACTATTAGAACCATAACTTACATGTCTCACACATAAAAAGGCTTCAAATGTATAAAACTAAAAAAAAGACAAGACCACAAACAAACAAATTAACTACAGCTGTTCTGATATTCAGACCAGTCTGAAGCCTGTTGGCCAGTAACCCCCCCCCCACAAATCATCAGTGTCCCTATCATAACCAACAACAACATACAAGTGCATGAACAGTAATTAATTACAAATGATTACAATAATACAGAACCAATGCAATAATGAACGGGTACAACATGAACACATGATTTAAGAAACTTCTGCTTGTTTTCAGCCCGAAAGTGGATCAGCTGCTGTGTCCTCCTGGTCCCTGTGTGATACAGGACGGTATATATAGTATAAAGTGGATCAGCTGCTGTGTCCTCCTGGTCCCTGTGTGATACAGGACGGTATATATAGTATAAAGTGGATCAGCTGCTGGGTCCTCCTGGTCCCTGTGTGATACAGGACGGTATATATAGTATAAAGTGGATCAGCTGCTGTGTCCTCCTGGTCCCTGTGTGATACAGGACGGTGTATATAGTATAAAGTGGATCAGCTGCTGGGTCCTCCTGGTCCCTGTGTGATACAGGACGGTATATATAGTATAAAGTGGATCAGCTGCTGGGTCCTCCTGGTCCCTGTGTGATACAAGACGGTATATGTAAAGCACATAGCCATGTATCATAGACCGTTAATATTAATATATACAGTCTATGTGATGTATACAGTCCATTCAAGGCAGAGAAATGCGGGACTGTTATTCAAATCAATGTTAGCGTTAGCGATTAGCGTTAGCGATTAGCGTTAGCGATTAGCGATTAGCGTTAGCGATTAGCGTTAGCGATTAGCGTTAGCGCAAGCTAGCGATTTTTTAAAGTTTCAATTAAGAACGTTGTTGCAAGTGCATATGTACAGGACTGCATAGACCACAAAACAAGACTGTCGTAACTTTTAAATCAATTATTTAAGCCGAAAATACTTACATTTATGTGTCTCTCTGGTCGATGCGGCAGCCATTGTTGCTTCTGTGTTTACAAGTCAGCTTGCGTTCTCACTTGAATTCTAGGGCCATACACCCCTCGATCTTTCCCCTACCCCTCGGTCGACACAGGTATTGGGACAGCACTAGGTGCCGCGTGAACGCGCAAAAACGAGGGGAAGGTGTAAGGGGTAGGGGTAAGATAGAGAAATGAGATTCAGCCTTAGTCCCAGTCCCAGTTCATCTGGGTCCCAGTTCCAGTTCATCTGGGTCCCAGTCCCAGTTCATCTGGGTCTCAGTCTCAGTCCTCAGATATTGTATTGCACCAGGTTGAAGACCTGGGTCCTACATTGTTATTATGAACTTCTTTGTTCATGGTGAAAAGATATTAAAAGATCATAATTCATAGAGACCAGATCCCTCAAACAAAGACCAGTTTTAACGAGGATCCAATATTTTAATGGAGGATCCGTTATTTTAACGGAAGGAGGATCCGTTATTTTAATGGAGGGAGGGTCCGTTGTTTTAACGGGAGGAGGGTCCGTTGTTTTAACGGGAGGAGTGTTTGTTGTTTTAACGGGAGGAGGCTCTGTTGTTTTAACGGGAGGAGGATCCGTTATTTTAATGGAGGGAGGATCCGTTATTTTAAAGGGAGGAGGATCCGTTATTTTAACGCGAGGAGGATCCGTTATTTTAATGGAGGGAGGATCCGTTAAAGGGAGGAGGATCCGTTGTTTTAACGGGAGGAGGATCCGTTGTTTTAACGGAAGGAGGAAAAGCTATTATTTTAACGGAGGGAAGATCTGTTGTTTTAACCGGACGAGGATCCGTTGTTTTAACGGGAAGAGGAGAAGCCGTTATTTTAACGGAGGGAGGATCCGAGGATTATTTGTGTACCTCTCCTTCGGTGGATGGCTCAATGTCCGAGTACCGCGAGTCACAGATGACGTCATCGACCTTCTGCATCGGACCGTGGGAGACCGACGGGAAAGAGGTCTCGCAGTCGTAGGCAAAGTACCGGTAAACCTTCCACGTCTTCCCGAAGTCAGCTGACCGCTCGATCACCATGGCAGCCGGCCGGAACGTCTGAGGACGGGAAACCCCGTTAGAAACAAACGTTACATGCAGTTCTAGTCATAACAAAACAGAAGTCATAACAGAAGTTATAACAGAAGTTATAACAGAACAAAAGTTATAACAGAAGTTATAACAGAAGTCATAACAGAACAGAAGTCATTACAGAAGTTATAACAGAAGTCATAACAGAAGTTATAACAGAACAAAAGTTATAACAGAAGTTATAACAGAAGTCATAACAGAACAGAAGTCATTACAGAAGTTATAACAGAAGTCATAACAGAACAGAAGACATAACAGAAGTTAAAACCGAAGTTATAACATAAGTCATAACAGAAGTTTTAACAGAACAGAAGTTATAACAGAAGTTATAACAGAACAGAAGTTATAACAGAACAGAAGTCATAACAGAACAGATGTTATAACAGAAGTTATAACAGAAGTTATAACAGAACAGAATTATAACAGAAGTTATAACAGAACAGAAGTCATAACAGAACATAAGTCATAACAGAAGTTATAACAGAACAGAAGTCATAACAGAACATAAGTCATAACAGAAGTTATAACAGAACAGAAGTATAACAGAAGTTATAACAGAACAGAAGTTATAACAGAACAGAAGTATAACAGAACAGAAGTTATAACAGAACATACAGTTGTGG
The DNA here is from genome assembly GCA_013375575.1 of Percina caprodes. Classification (NCBI taxonomy): domain Eukaryota; kingdom Metazoa; phylum Chordata; class Actinopteri; order Perciformes; family Percidae; genus Percina; species Percina caprodes. Next base: position 293,533 of record JABXJD010000451.1, read on the forward strand.
TCAAAAGTGTACATACACTTGTAGAAAATCACAATGTTATGGCTGTCTTGAGTCTTCAATAAGTTCTACAACTCTTATTTTTCTGTGATAGAGTGATCGGAACACATACATGTTTGTCACAAAAAACAGTCATAAAGTTTGGTTCTTTCATAAATTTATTATGGGTCTGCTGAAAATGTCACCAAATCTGCTGGGTCAAAAATATACATACAGCAACAAAATATGTCAATTTTGGTGATGTAGCGAGTTGTGTCAATCAAATTAGCTTCATGTCATGGCCTCTTCACTTCTTCTAAGTGATTCTGATTGACTACAGCTGTTGACTTCTCATGAGCCCATTTAAATAGGGCTCATTTGACCCAGTGATTAGACTCAGCTACAAAAGCTACAATGGGAAAGTCAAAGGAACTCAGTGTGGATCTGAAAAAGCGAATTATTGACTTGAACAAGTCAGGGAAGTCACTTGGAGCCATTTCAAAGCAGCTACAGGTCCCAAGAGCAACTGTGCAGACACTTATACGCAAGTATAAAGTGCATGGAACAGTTGTGTCACTGCCACGATCAGGAAGAAAACGCAAGCTATCACATGCTGCCGAGAGGAGATTGGTCAGGATGGTCAAGAGTCAACCAAGAATCACCAAGAAGCAGGTCTGCAAGGATTTGGAAGCTGATGGAACACAGGTGTCAGTCTCCACAGTCAAGCGTGTTTTACATCGCCATGGACTGAGAGGCTGCCGTGCAAGAAAGAAGCCCTTGCTCCAGAAAAGGCACCTTAAGACTCGGCTGAAGTTTGCTGCTGATCACATGGACAAAGATAAAACCTTCTGGAGGAAAGTTCTCTGGTCAGACGAAACAAAAATTGAGCTGTTTGGCCACAGCACCCAGCAATATGTTTGGAGGAGAAAAGGTGAGGCCTTTAATCCCAGGAACACCATGCCTACTGTCAAGCATGGTGGTGGTAGTATTATGCTCTGGGGATGTTTTGCTGCCAGTGGAACTGGTTCTTTGCAGAAAGTAAATGGGATAATGAAGAAGGAGGATTACCTCCAAATTCTGCAGGAAAACTTAAAACCATCAGCCCGAAGGTTGGGTCTTGGGCGCAGTTGGGTGTTCCAACAAGACAATGACCCAAAACACACATCAAAAGTGGTAAAGGAATGGCTAAACCAGGCTAGAATTAAGGTTTTAGAATGGCCTTCCCAAAGTCCTGACTTAAACCCCATTGAGAACATGTGGACAGTGCTAAAGAAACAGGTTCATGCAAGAAAACCATCAAATTTAGCTGAACTGCACCAATTCTGTCAAGAAGAGTGGTCAAACATTCGACCTGAAGCTTGCCAGGACCTTGTGGATGGCTACCAAAAGCGCCTAGTTGCCGTGAAAATGGCCAAGGGACATGTAACCAAATACTAATGTTGCTGTATGTATATTTTTGACCCAGCAGATTTGGTGACATTTTCAGCAGACCCATAATAAATTTATGAAAGAACCAAACTTTATGACTGTTTTTTGTGACAAACATGTATGTGTTCCGATCACTCTATCACAGAAAAATAAGAGTTGTAGAACTTATTGAAGACTCAAGACAGCCATAACATTGTGATTTTCTACAAGTGTATGTACACTTTTGACCACAACTGTAAGTCATAACAGAAGTTATAACAGAACAGAAGTCATAACAGAAGTTATAACAAAACAGAAGTTATAACAAAACAGAAGTTATAACAGAACAGAAGTTATAACAGAAGTTATAACAGAACAAAAGTATAACAGAAGTTATAACAGAGATGCAACAATTCCCCCAAAAACATGCAAGCCTTGCTTTAAACAGGCAGAATACCAACGTAGTAATATATATAGATAGATAGATACAGTGGTGCTCAAAAGAATTAAAATAGCCCCACATCATCACATACTCTTCACCATGCTTAGAGATAGGCATGGTTTTATTTCAGTTAGACTAATACCTGGTTTGATTTGCATTGAGAGATGATTTTATAGAAAGTATCCCATGCCTATCTCTAAGCATGGTGAAGAGTATGTGATGATGTGGGGCTATTTTAATTCTAAAGGCCAAGGGAACTTTATCAGGATGCATAATATCCTGAATCCAGGAAATAACTGGCCTTTAATAATAAAAATCTGCCTGCCTCTATGGGAATTTAACATAGGGGTATGTATACTTATGACCCCTGTATTTTAAATAAGAACATTTATTTATTTACAATACGTTATTCATTCACAAAGAAAATTGGTGTCCTTAAAGGTTGGATTTTACCTCATTTTTTAATTTAGGTATTAAAATAAATTTCAAAAACATGATTTTTTTATTCCTCTTTTTAGTCAACTTAAGCATGTGTATGTAAACTTTTGAGCACCACTGTAGATAGATAGATAGATAGATAGATAGATAGATAGATAGATATATCTATCTATCTATCTATCTATACACATAGTGTCTGGTGTGAGTACTGGGAGCCAGAGAAGACAGATGAAACAACCGGTACAGGATGAGAGAATGAAAGAGCAGTACCTCATGTGTCATCCAGCAATTACCCAGAATCCCCTGCGGCATTCACAACTCACCTTAAAAGTCATGATGAGATGCGTGAAGTGAAACTCGGCCTCCAGCTTCAGCTGCACAGTGACGTTCTCCACGCCTGCAACACAGCGTCAATAACTCAATATATAAAAAATAAGAATAAATCCCCCTCTCACCCCTTGTGGGGTGGTATGTGTCATCCTCAAGCTCAGGTCCTCTACCAAAGGCCTGGGAGTTTGAGGGTTCTGCACAGTATCTTAGCTGTCCCTAGGACTGCACTGTTCTGGACAGAGACCTCTGATGTTTTACCTGGAATCTGCTGGAGCCACTCTCCCAGTTTGGGGGTCCCAGCCCCCCCCCCAGTGCACCGATTACCACCCGCACCACTGTTGCTCTTACTTTCCACATCCTTTCTAGCTCCTCTTTCAGCCCTTGGTATTTCTCAAGCTTCTCGTGTTCCTTCTTCTTGATGTTGCTGTCGCTTGGGATTGCCACATCTATCACTACTGCCCCCCCCCCCCACCACACTGTTTGTCCATCAACACCATGTCTGGTTGGTTAGTTATCACCAGTTTGTCAATCTGGATCTTGAAGTCCCACAGGATCTTAGCTCGGTCATTCTCGACTACCTTAGGAGGTGTCTTCCATTTTGACCTTGGGACTTCCAGCCCATACTCGTGGCAGATGTTCCTGTCCACTATGACAGCTACCTGGTTATGGCGTTCCATGTATGCTCTTCCTGCCTGCATCTTGCACCCTTCTGTTATGTGCTGTTCTGTCTCAGGGGCATCCTTGCACAGTCAGCACCTGGGGTCCGGCCTGGTGTGGTAGACCCCAGCCTCTATTGATCTTGTACTGAGTGCCTGTTCTTGTGCTGCCATGATTAGTGCCTCTGTGCTGTCCTTCAGTCCAGCCTTTTCCAGCCACTGGTAGGATTTCTTGATATCAGCCACTTCTTCTATTTGTCTGTGGTACACGCCGTGCAGCGACTTGTCCCTCCATGACGGTTCTTCATCTTCCTTGTCCTCGCCTTCGGGTTTCTGCTGCCTGAGGTATTCACTAAGCCCTTCATCTTTGGGGGCCATCTTTCTGATGTACTCCTGGATCTTCATTGTTTCATCCTGGACAGTGATCTTGACACTAACTAGCCCTCGGCCTCCCTCGCTACGCTTGGTGTACAGTCTCAGGGTGCTGGATTTGGGGTGAAACCCTCCATGCATTGTGAGGAGCTTTCTCGTCTTGATGTCAGTAGCCTCTATCTCCTCCTTTGGCCAGTTTATTATACCAGCGGGGTATCTGATGACTGGCAGGGCGTATGTGTTGATGGCTCGGATCTTGTTTTTCCTATTCAGCTGACTTTTCAGGACCTGCCTCACTCTTTGTAGGTATTTGGCTGTGGCGGTCTTCCTTGATGCCTCCTCATGGTTTCCGTTAGCCTGTGGCACCCCAAGGTATTTGTAGCTATCCTGAACATCTGCAATGTGGCCTTCTGGTAGTTTGTGCCCCTCAGTTCTGATCATCTTCCCTCTTTTGATACCATGCGACCACACTTGTCCAGTCCGAACAACATTCCAATGTCGTTGTAGATCCTGGTAGTGTGGATCAGTGAGTTGATGTCTCGCTCATTTCTGGCATACAGCTTGATGTCATCCATGTAGAGGAGGTTACTTATGATTGTTCCGCTTTGGAATCGGTATCCGTAATCTTTGTGATGATCTGGCTGAGGGGGTTCAGGCCTTTGCAGAACAGCAGCAGGGATAATGCATCACCTTGGTATGTGCCGCACTTGATGGTGACTTGTGCAATTGGCTTTGAGTTCCAGACTTGTTTTCCACAGCCTCATTGAGTCTGTTGACCTTGTACATCTCCATGTATGTGGCAGTGAGTCGTAGGCTTTCTTGTAGTCAATCCAGGCAGTGCACAGATGACGGGAGCTTCAATAATGTTGTGCAGAGGCAGGTTATTGTCCGGTAGTTGGATGGGATTCATGACTTGAATCCTTGGGTTAACCATTCTGGGTGGGTCCCATCCATCAGCAGTTGGTTCATTTGTACTGCCAGGTGTTCATGGAGTGCAGTTAGTTTCTTTCAGACTTCCAGAGGGTACTTTATCACTTAGCCTTGGCAGTCTTGGTCGTTGTACTAGGGGGTCCAGCTTGGCTATGATCTTCAATCGGAGGTCAGTTGCCCTTATGTCGAGTGGTTCTAGGCTTGTTGTTATTGGGGCTTGGGACCCAATTTCTGAGTGTGGGGATGATGATGAAATCTCCCCGCTGACGTAGCATATTTTGTTTCAAGTTGTTTCTTTGTTAGTGTTGATGATGTGTTTCGAAGCATCCACATATCCCATAGTCTCTGCATATAACCCCTCTCACTGGGGTTGCTTGTATAGTAGCATTGCATCAGATCCATGTTTTCTGCGCTAGTCCATGTATGTCTTGTTCCAGTAGCCCATTTCTCATCAGGTTGCCCTGGTTCCCTAGCAACTGACAAGGACCTTGTTAACCCGGGCGACGTCCGAGCCGGTATGGCTCTTGTATTTGTGGTTTCACTCATGCCTGAGGTAGGCCAGTAGCATTAAGGACCTTGGTCTAAGGGTCCACCTGGATACCCTGCCCTGACTGCAAACCGACGACCACCTGTACCCGAAGTCAGTGGCATTAACCACTGAGCTCTCTCTCTCTCTCTCTCTCTCTCTCTCTCTATATATATATATAGATATATATATATATATATATATATATATATATATATATATATATATATATATATATATACACATACATATATACATATATAGGGTCTGAACATTTCCAAGGTTGTGGTGACTGATGTTGCTCTGTCTGATCATTCCTGTGTTTTCTTTAACGGCTCTATCTCTGTGCCCAAAAGTGTCCAAACAAAGATAATCAGAAAACGGTATATCACTGAAAACACCAGTGAAACATTTATTCAGCTTTTTTCCTCCACACGCCCTCTCAGGGCTCTCAGTCACTGAGCTTGAAGATCATTTCAACTGTAAAATTACAAATGTTACTGATGCCATTGCTCCCACTAAGGTCAAAGTTGTCTTTTGTAAGAAAAGGTCTCCATGGAGAAATGAAGAGAAAAAGAGAGTGTCGAAAAGCTGAACGAAGGTGGCGAAAAACAAATCTCCTGGTCCATTATAACACCTATAAAGAGAGACTTCGCATTTATAATTTGGAACTAAGGAATGCAAGGAGGTCCTTCTTCTCTGATATTATCTCTAGAAACAATAATAATTCACGTGCTTTGTTTGCTACTGTCGATAGGTTAACAAACCCTCCAGTACCAGTAGCATCTGAACTTTTATCTACCAAGGCCTGCAATGACTTTGCCTCCTTCTTCAAAGAAAAAAATTCAGAAGATTAGACAAACAGTGAGTGCCTCCATATCAAGTCCAGGATGTGTGTTGTCACAGTGTTCAAGCAGAACTAGTTCCAATATGACAGAGTTTCATGCGATCAACCATAAAAACCTGGAGGACATTATACAACATCTGCAAACCTCCTCCTGTTGCCTTGATATTCTACCAACGGGTGTTTTCAAAAATGTCTCGAATTGTTTGGCTTCTGATCTTCTACAGATTGTGAACACATCTCTTCTTTCAGGAATCTTTCCACATGCCCCGGAAACTGCAGTAATCAAGCCACTCTTAAAAAAAAACAATCTAGACACATCACTAATGAGCAACTATAGGCCGATATCAAACCTTCCGTTCTTAAGTAAAATCATTGAAAAAGCAGTTTTTCAACAACTCAATTATTTCTTGTTACTAAACAACAGTTTTGATATCTTTCAGTCGGGTTTCCGACCACACCACAGCACTGAGACGGCTCTCGTTAAGGTCTTTAATGACATCCACCTTAACACAGAGAATGGCAAAATTTCAGTCTTAGTATTACT
>JABXJD010000451.1:305000-410940 GCA_013375575.1 Percina caprodes
CTGTCTGTAGTGTCTGTAGTGTACCTGTCTGTAGTGTCTGCAGTGTCTGTGTTGTCTGTAGTTTACCTGTCTGTAGTGTACCTGTCTGTAGTGTCTGTAGTGTACCTGTCTGTAGTGTCTGCAGTGTCTGTGTTGTCTGTAGTTTATCTGTCTGTAGTGTCTGTAGTGTACCTATCTGTAGTGTCTGTAGTGTACCTGTCTGTAGTGTCTGCAGTGTCTGTGTTGTCTGTAGTTTACCTGTCTGTAGTGTACCTGTCTGTAGTGTCTGTAGTGTACCTGTCTGTAGTGTCTGCGGTGTCTGTGTTGTCTGTAGTGTACCTGTCTGTAGTGTCTGAAGTGTCTGTAGTGTACCTGTCTGTAGTGTCTGCAGTGTCTGTGTTGTCTGTAGTTTACCTGTCTGTAGTGTCCGTGGTGTCAGTAGTGTACCTGTCTGTAGTGTCTGTAGTTTACCTGCAGGTGGCTGACGATGCAGAACGGTTCAGGGCGGTTCAATCCGCAGGTAGAGGTGGACGACAGTTGGTGGGCTCGGCCAATCAGTAGGTCTCCGGTTGCCGGGTAACAGCTGCCCTCTGTGCACACGTCACTGAGCTCAGGGATGCTGACATTATCAACTGAGGCCCCGCCCCCCTGGGCGCCACTTGAGCACACCTGCAGGGCTAAGAACACAAAGTCTGATTAAATAAAATTTATGTAATTACAGTGATTATTGATTTAACGAGGTTCTCTGATAGATCTCTGGTTCCTGACTTTATTAATTATTATTTTTAATTATACATGTCTGTAGTGAACCTGTCTGTAGTGTCTTTAATTTACCTGTCTGTAGTGTCTGTAGTGTACCTGTCTGTAGTGTCTTTAATTTACCTGTCTGTAGCTTACCTGTCTGTAGTGTCTGCAGTTTAGCTATCTGTAGTTTACCTGTCTATCTGTAGTGTAACTGTCTGTAGTTTATCTGTCTGTAGTGTACCTGTCTATCTGTAGTGTACCTGTCTGTAGTGTCTGTAGTGTACCTGTCTGTAGTGTACCTATCTGCAGTGTACCGTTCTTGGTGTCCGTAGATTACCTGTCTGTAGTGTACATGTCTGTAGTGTATGTAGTGTCTGTAATTTACCTGTCTGTAGTGTCTGTAGTGAACCTGTCAGTAGTGTCTGTAGTGTACCTGTCTGTAGTGTACTTGTCTGTCTGTAGTGTACCGTTCTGTAGTGCCAGTGGTTTACCTGTCTGTAGTGTACATGTCACTAGTGTCTGTAGTGTACCTGTCTGTAGTGTCTGTAGTGAACTTGTCAGTAGTTTCTGTAGTGTGCCTGTCTGTAGTGTCTGTAGTGTACCTGTCTGTAGTGTACCTGTTTGTTTGTAGTGTACCTATCTGTCTGTAGTGTACCTGTCTGTAGTATCTGTAGTGTACCTGTGTGTAGTGTACCTGTCTGTAATGTACCTGTCTGTCTGTAGCGTACCTGTCTGTAGTGTCTGTAGTGTACCTGTCTGTAGTGTCTGTAGTGCACCTGTCTGTAGTGTCTGTAGTGCACCTGTCTGTTGTGTACCTATCTGTAATGTACCTGTCTGTAGTGTACCTGTCTGTAGTGTCTGTTGTATACCTGTCTGTCTGTAGTGTACCTGTCTGTAATGTCTGTAGTGTACCTGTCTGTAGTGCATCTGTCTGTAGTGTCTGTAGTGTACCTGTCTGTAGTGTCTGTTGTGTACCTGTCTGTAGTGTACCTGTCTGTAGTGTCTGTAGTGCACCTGCCTGTAGTGTCTGTAGTGTACCTGCCTGTAGTGTCTGTAGTGTACCTGTCTGTAGTGTCTGTAGTGTACCTGTCTGTAGCTTACCTGTCTGTCTGTAGTGTCTGTCTGTAGTGTACCTGTCTCTAGTGTACCTGTCTCTAGTGTCAGTAGTGTACCTGTCTGTAGTGAGTGTACGTGTCTGTAGTGTCTGTAGTGTACCTGTTTGTAGTGTACCTGTCTGTCTGCAGTGTCTGTCTGTAGTGTACCTGTCTGTAGTGTCTGTAGTGTACCTGTTTGTAGTGTACCTGTCTGTCTGTAGTGTCTGTCTGTAGTGTACCTGTCTGTAGTGTCTGAAGTGTCTGTAGTGTCTGCAGTGTCTGTAGTGTAACTGTCTGTAGTGTCTGCAGTGTCTGTGTTGTCTGTAGTTTACCTGTCTGTAGTGTCAGTAGTGTACCTGTCTGTAGTGAGTGTACCTGTCTGTAGTGTACCTGTCTGTCTGTAGTGTACCTGTCTGTCTGTAGTGTACCTGTCTGTAGTGTACCTGTCTGTCTGTGGTGTACCTGTCTGTCTGTAGTGTCTGTAGTTAATCCTGGATCAGTGGCTGCATTATTTTATATTTTAGAGATCAGTATTTCTGATTAAATTAACTTTTATTATTTTAATAATTTAATAATTAATTAAACATTTCCTTCTTCTGAAAACTTCCTAATTACTGAGATTAAACTTTATTAATTAATTATTGGCTAAATTATAACGATTATATTATAATTATAATAATTATAATAATAATATATCTTTTTCCATTATCATGAAGTCAGTGAGCCAAAGATAAAAGGAGAGGGTTAATATATTTAAAGAGACAGAGAAACCGATTAACCGACTCTCAGAGGGAGATTCCTTCAGCTTTGATCGGAAGTTAAGACCAAAATTAACTTTTTCTTTCAAACTTTATTGATTTGCAGCTGATTAACAGAAGAAACAGAACTTTTTGTTATTATTAGAGTATTTTAAAGGAAACTCACCAAGAAGCAGCGCGAGCTCCAACATGCTGCTGGTCTTCAAAGGAAAAACCAAAAGGGAAACGTCCCGGTCCGTGAGTCCCGGTTCGTGAGTCCGTGAGTCCGTAGATCCCGGTCCGTGAGTCCCGGTCCGTGAGTCCGTGAGTCCCGGTCCGTGAGTCCGTCAGTCCCGGTCCCGTTAACGTTAGGAAGCCGCGAGACTCTCCAGACCCTGAAAGTGTCCGGGGTCTATTCACAAAGCGGAGCTGCTGGTAATGGTTACGGGTTAGAAAGCCTGCAGAGACCCATACCCCCTCAGACCCGGACTCCGCCTCCTCAGATCACATCCCCCGGCACCTACACTTCAGCTCCATACTTCCGGGCTGATTTTCAAAATAAAGCGGGCTGAAACGTTGAATGCTTGTTGAGATATTTCTTTACTCAGAGCGGAAATAAAGCCTTAATACTAGTATTATTGTTTATATACTGTATAAAGCAGGAGCTATATAGTGTCTTATAGAATATATTATGTAACATATACACTACCGGTCTTGGAAATTTCCATTGACTTTCATTATAGACATGTATACATATATATACTGTACATATATACATATATACTCTATATATGTGATATACACAGTATATGTATATGTATATACACATATATACGTGTACACACATAAAAATATATATATATATATATATATACATAAAATATACTAAGAGAAATAATCTTCCATTACAAAACAAGAACATACTTAAATATGTGAAAAAGCCTTTTCAGTCTGATGCTTTTATTCTGAAACCCATGTCCCATGACTTCCTGTGTGACAGCCACAGGTTTCTGTTCTCTGGTCTCTTTGTTCCAGGGAAGAGGACACGTGACTTTATTTACGTCTCAATATTATTATTAAATTAATATTAAAGTATGTATGTCCTAATGAGATTAATTATGAGTTAACTAATTAATGAGATTAATTATGAGTTATTAATGAGATTAATTATAAGTTAACTAATTACATTAATGAGATTAATTATGAGTATTGATGAGATTAATTGCATTAATTTAATCATCTGACAACTCTAATATAGGCCTACACACACATACATATTTGTACGTGTAAAGTACATAAAGCTGTCAAATATTATAGATGAAGTATAAATTACAGTATTTCCCTTTTGGAGTAGAAAAATAACAAAACATGGATATACTCAGGTAAAGTACAAGTACCGGAACATAGTACATGAGTGCAGTAATTGATTAAGTGTACTTGGTTCCATCCCACCTGATGATGTTCAGTTCCAGTCAGAAATTAGTTTTATAATTTTAATATTTCACTCGTCAGCTTCTCTTTCGAAATGAAAAACTCTTTTAATGAACATGGAGTTAGTGATTCTTGTTCTTCTGAAAAATCTGCTGGACTTCCCCTCCTCCCTCAGGGCTCAGACACACACACGCGCACGCACGCACGCACGCACGCACGCACGCACGCACGCACGCACGCACGCACGCACGCACGCACACACACACACACACACACACACACACACACACACACACACACACACACACACACACACACACACACACACACACACACACACACACACACACACACACATCCTTTGTTGTTGCAGGTGAGGTTTAACTATGTGGGAGGGTGGGAGGTCTGTGTGTGTGTGTGTTCTGGGGGAAGGGGGTGTTTGGGATTCTGACCCCCCCACCTGAACATCTGAAGGCTTATTCATGCCCCGCTGCACTCTGGGTAAAGACTGTAAACGTGTGGTGGCCTGCAGAGAGTCGAGCTCTCAGCCAATCAGAGACTGTCTTGTCTGCCTGAGGACAAACATTAACACCTGAAAGGAAACAGCATAAACACACACACACACACACACATTTTAGATTTAGAGATTTTAATACTTCTGATCACTAAACAACAGAAACGGTTTATGAAACTATATAACTGATCATGTGACTCTGAGGATCAGCACTGATCAGCTGATCAGTGGACCAGAAGGACCAGAGAAAACAAAATGGAGAGAAAGACCATTAAACTGTTTGCTGTGGTCATCTGGTTGTCATGGTGGCAGCCGTGTAAAGTTAATCCCTAGTCCCGCATTGTCTCCAAAAATGTGAGCAAATTCTCAAGAGCAGACTCTGCTAATTCTGGTCTGATAGGACATTAAAATCCGCCTCGGAGCCAGCGCCCGTTGGCGGCTGTGTTTGAGTGTGTGTGTGAATACGCTTTGCTAGTTTTCATTCATTTATTGTTGAAAGGGAGGCTCAGGCTGGTGTCCCGGGACCCAATGAACACCTAGCTAAAAAACTGGAAGGTCTCTGGAGGTACTGGGAGGACTGGTAGGGAGATACCCCTGGATTACTGCAGGTACTGGTAGGACTGATAAGGAGATACCCCTGGATTACTGCAGGTACTGGGAGGACTGGGTAGGGAGATACCCCTGGATTACTGCAGATTTACATGATGCAAACCAAGCCTTTTGCAATGTAAGGATTTTGGTATTTCACACCGGGGGGGGGGGTCAGACGTCAGGCTGCTGCAGCAAACCACATATAAGTTAGTGATAGTCGTCTATAACTAACAGCACATGTCCAGACCAGCACTCTGGTCTCATCCTCATTTCAGTGGGAGGATGACTTCACGGATAATAACAGATGTTTTTATTTTTTTATGACAGTTGAATTCCTGAATAAATATAAGAAATCCCAGTTGGACACTGCAGCAGGGAGGAGGGAGGGTTCAGGTGGGCATTGGTGGGGGCCCAGGCCCCTGCTGAGGTGGGGGAGGTGGAGGTGGTGCAGAGTGGCTGGAGCTGTATGGAGGTGTCATGGGGGATGGCTTCAGGACTGTCCTTTTGTCTTTCAAAGCAACAGTAGAACTGGTTCAGGTCGTTGTCTAGGCGTCGGCCGTTGAAAGGGGGCTTTGGGAAGCTGATGATCTGCTTGAGCCCCCTCCAGACTGACAGAGTCGTTAGTGGAGATCTGGCTCATCATTGAGTTTAAACAAAGAATCAAACCGGTGCTCCTAAGTTGTCTGAATTTTTCATATGGGTTTGTGCTCTAAATGCAATTTTAAATTGTTTTATACAAAGAAATTTGTTTGTGTTTGTTTTTTTACATAATATATATAAATGTTTTTATATTGTTAAATATAATTGTTTCTATGGATATTGCCACTTGTTAAGTCCCTTGAGGGTTTTTTCGACAATTGTCCTTTACATCTGTTTTAATGTTTTTGTTGTGAAAATAAAATAAATCAAATCCAACTGGCGTTGGAGCTTCTCCGAGTACCGTCTTCCTAAACTTGCACTTCTTTAAGTCTGTCTGTACCCCCCACTCCCCCGGTGCAGGAGTGTGACGTCACAGACTCTATCATCCAGACTGTCCAGCAGTCGTTGACACATCGCAGTCAGTAGATTCCAATCATGTCTGGAGATCCTCCACAGCCTCACTGGTCCACTTCTTTGATGTCTTCACTACAGGTTTGCCTTGGGTGGACCATAACGTGGTCATAGTGTCCCAGGGCAGCATGGGGACGGCGTGATAAGCATCCCTGACTGTGGTGCAACAGTGATCCAGAATGTTCTGCTCTCTGGTCGGGCATTTAATATGCTGTCTTCATTAGTGAGGTTTCCTTTATTAAAGCCACCAAGGACAATAACTAGGGAGTCCGGGTCAGTCCTGCTTGTCAGAGTCGAGGTCAGTCCTGCTTGTTGGAGTCCGGGTCGGTTCTGCATGTCGGAGTCTTACTCTGGATGGCATCACTCTGGCCTCCAGCATCACTCTGGCCTCCAGCACCACTGTGAGGAATCTTGGAGTTATCTTCGATCAGGACATAACCTTTAATTCCCACATAAAGCAAATTTCAAGGATTGCCTTTTTTCACCTACGTAATATTGCAAAAATCAGGAATATCCTGTCGAAAAATGATGCAGAAAAACTAGTCCATGCATTTGTTACTTCTAGGCTGGATTACTGCAATTCTTTATTATCAGGCTGCTCAAAGACGTCCATAAAGAGTCTTCAGCTGGTCCAGAATGCTGCAGCACGTGGTCTGACAGGAACCAGGAAAAGAGATCACATCTCTCCTGTTTTAGCTTCTCTGCATTGGCTTCCTGTAAAATCCAGAATAGAATTTAAAATCCTTCTTCTCACCTACAAAGCTCTTCATGGTCAGGCACCATCTTATCTTAAAGAGCTCATAGTACCTTACAACCCTACAAGAGCACTGCGCTCCCAGAATGCAGGGTTACTTGTGGTTCCTATAGTCGCTAAAAGTAGATTGGGAGCCAGAGCGTTCAGCTATCAGGCTCCTCTCCTGTGGAACCAGGTTCCAGTTTGGGTTCGGGAGGCAGACACCGTCTCCACATTTAAGAGTAGGCTTAAGACTTTCCTCTTTGATAAAGCTTTTAGTTAGGGCATAGAATTGAATATTGTTAGGGAGCGAGGAGTCACAGCGTCCGCCTAACCCGGCTGTAGTGGCAATCTGTCCACAAATAATGCCACTGGGTGAAATCTGAAGCCCTTTCCAACTCTTGCTGGTGCAAATAATGAGGTCCGCCGCCGTCGTACGTTTAATCCTTTATTGTACAAAAAGTTTCGATAAAAGCACATACAAAAAGACCGACTTGAGTGATTAAAAGCTGAGAACTACGCGATCTAAAACATTACTCTCACACAGCTGAGGTTGAAAAACTGTGTGGCTTCCCGGATCCAGATTTACCATCCACCTCACCTGTGATTCCCTTTATAATCTCCAATTAGTACCCATAAACAGGTGCCCAGGTGACGTAACAAACAACCATTTACGCAGACCTACCACCCACACACACACTACACACATAACAAACGTATATAGCCAAATTGGCCATTACACCGGCCCACCTGCTTCTCGTCACAGTTGTCAGATCTATCTATCATATAATTTTACCCTGTCTCTGCTAGTTATGCTGTAATAGTTTTAGACTGCTGGGGGACTTCCTTCCTTTGACACACTGGGCTCCTCTCTCCTCTATCTTTCTATCTTTCCATTTGTGTGCATCCATCTCCCAGAAATGCTTGTTACTAACCTGGTTACTAACCTAGTTACTAACCTAGCTCTGGGGAGTCATTCCCCGGAGTCCTTATGTTCTTTTTCACCCAGCATGTTTCCTTGGATCAGGGAGGCTCCAAAATCATGGTAGCAGCTGTCGCCATGGTCCCGCTACATGTCCTGCGATGTCGTGTTCATCCTGCTACACTCTGCTGTGCCCTGCTACGTCCTGCTGTGCCTTGTAATGCCGCACAGTGCCCTGCTATGCCATGAACTACTGCAAAGAACTACTACAAACTATTATTTTTTGTGACTGTTATTGCCACTCTTCATTCTAACCCCAACCGGTCGTCAGACACTGCCTACCAAGAGCCTGGGTCTGTCCGAGGTTTCTGCCTAAAAGGAAGTTTTTTCTCGCCACTGTCGCACTGTTGCTTGCTCTGGAGGGACTGTACTAGAACTGTTGGGTCTTTGTAAAGTATGGAGTGTGGTCTAGACCTACTCTATCTGTAAAGTGTCTCGAGATAACTGTTGTTATGAATTGATACTATAAATAAAATTGAATTTAATTGAATTGGACTCCGGGTCGGTCCTGCATGTCGGAGTCCGGGTCGGTCTTGCATGTCGGAGTCCAGGTCCGTCCTGCTTGACAGATTCCGGGTCCGTCCTGCATGTCGGAGTCCGGGTCAGTCCTGCATGTTGGAGTCCGGGTTGGTCCTGCATGTCGGAGTCCGGGTCGGTCCTGCATGTCAGAGTCCAGGTCGGTCTTGCATGTCGGAGTCCGGGTCCGTCCTGCTTGTTGGAGTCCGGGTCGGTCCTGCATGTTGGAGTCCGGGTCGGTTAGAATACAAAAGTTTGCAGTTTGAGGAAATCTTCCAGGTCAGGAGAGCGCTGCTGGGTTGCTGTCACATTGTTGCACCAGCTGCTGCTGATGTGGAAACAGCCTTTTATTTAGATCTGTGTCTCTGTTGATATAGAAACAGATTCCTCCACCTTTAGATCTGTGTCTCTGTTGATGTAGAAACAGATTCCTCGACCATTAGATCTGTGTCTCTGCTGATGTCGCAACAGACTCCTCCACCTTTAGCTCTGTGTCTCTGTTGCTATAGAAACAGATTCCTCCATGTTTAGATCTGGGTCTCTGTTGATTGTTGATGTAGAAACAGACTCCTCCACCTTTAGATCTGTGTCTCTGTTGATATAGAAACAGATTTATCCACCTTTAGATCTGTGTCTCTGTTGATTGTTGATGTAGAAACAGATTCCTCCACCTTTAGATCTGTGTCTCTGTTGATGTAGAAACAGATTCCTCGACCATTAGATCTGTGTCTCTGCTGATGTAGGAACAGACTCCTCCACCTTTAGATCTGTGTCTCTGCTGATGTAGCAACAGATTCCTCCTCCTTTAGATCTGTGTCTCTGTTGATATAGAAACAGATTCCTCCACCTTTAGATCTGTGTCTCTGTTGATTGTTGATATAGGAACAGATTCCTCCACCTTTAGATCTGTGTCTCTGTTGATGTAGAAACAGATTCCTCCACCTTTAGATCTGTGTCTCTGTTGATGTAGAAACAGATTCTTCCACCTTTAGATCTGTCTGTGTCCGCCCTGAAGAGATGGAGGCCTGCTAGCTGATCCTCGTCTCCGTGAAGCATGGACCAGCAGATGAAGAGAAGTCAGTCTCTCACCAACAACAGTCGTAATTCCTCCAGTGTGTGGACAGTGAACGCACCTTAGAGAGGAAGATTCCCGGTAACGGTGTGCCTAATCCTCGCTGGCGGAGACGCACCGGGCCCTTTCCCTTATCCCTCCGGCGCCACAGCGTGGGCAAAGGTGGACGCTCCTTTGTCCAGAATGTCCAAAATTATCCAGTGAACAAAGTAGGAAATAAATGAAAAATGTCTTTCTCCGGAGTCCTTATGTTCTTTTTTTCCCAGCATGTTCCCTTGGATCAGGGAGGCTCCAAAATCAGGGTAGCAGCTGTCGCCATGGTCCCGCTGCACGTCCTGCGATGCCGTGTTCAACCTGCTACGCTCTGCTGTGCCCTGCTACGTCCTGCTGTGCCTTGTAATGCCGCACAGTGCCCTGCTATGCCATGAACTGCTACAAAGAACTACTACAAACTATTTTTTTCTTCTATTTTTGTTATTGCCACTCTTCATTCTAACCCCAACCGGCCCGTCAGACACCGCCTACCAAGAGCCTGGGTCTGGGTCTGGGTCTGTCCGAGGTTTCTGCCTAAAAGGAAGTTTTTCCTTGCCACTGTCGCACTGTTGCTTGCTCTGGAGGAAACTACTAGAACTGTTGGGTCCTTGTAAATTCTGGAGTGTAGTCTAGACCTACTCTATCTGGTCTAGACCTACTCTAGCTGTAAAGTGTCTCGAGATAACTCTTGTTATGAATTGATACTATAAATAAAATTGAATTGAATTACACCCTGCCACACTCTACAGTGCCTGCTACGTTCTGCTATGTCCAGGTGCATCTCACTATGTCCTGCTACACCCTGCTCCACCCTGCCATGCTCTACAGATCCTGCTATGCCCTGCTCCACCCTGTTACACTCTGCCACACTCTACAGTGCCTGATATGCCCTACTCCACCTTGTTACACCCTGCCACGCTCTACAGTGCCTGATATGCCCTGCTCCACCCTGCCATGCTCTACAGTGCCTGCTATGCCCTGCTACACTCTGTTACACCCAGTCCCGCTCTACAATGCCTGCTATGCCCTGCTACACCCTGCCATGCTCTACAGTGCCTGCTGCGTCCTGCTAAGTCCAGCTACGTCCCGCTATGCCCTGCTACACCCTTCAACCCCCTGCAATGCCATGAACTACAACTATTTCTAGTCATAGTTCCATTATCTTTATTTGTGACTTTAATATCCCAACCTGCATCGCCAGACACCACCTACCAAGAACCTGGGTCTGTCCCAGGTTTCTCCCTAATAATAAGTTTTTCCTCACCACTGTCACACTAAATGCTTGCTGTTGGGGGGGGGATTACTGGAAATGTAGGATGTTTGTAAATCTGTGAAGTGTCTGGAGATCACTCTGGTTATGAATTGATACTATAAATAAAATTGAATTAAATTGACCCCCGAACTTTGGGCGTGAAAGTGTCCTGTTTTCTTATGTTTGCAGCGCTGCAAAATCATAGTACTGGAGTTACATGGAGGTTACTGAACAGCAGACAGGCGCCATTCATTCATTCATTCTCACACACACACACACACACACACACACACACACACACACACACACACACACACACACACATTTATACACGCCTAAAAGTTCTTCTTGAAGCTTTGGGAGGATTCCCAGGATGCACTGCTTCACGTCTGTGTTCACTGTGAATAGAACAGACAGTGACTTGGTTTTTAGCTGTGTTACACAGCGCTAGAAGTTCTTGATCCAAAAGGAGGAAATAAAGTCCATATTTTGTGTTTTTTAGATCCTTAAACCTCCTGAAGATCTCTGCTAAGCTTCTGAGGACAGGATGCTGTTTGAGGAAATGGAGATTCACTATCAGAAGTCTTTCATTATTTAAATAATATATTTGAATAGACTTTAGAAGTTAACCTTTTATCCAGTGTGGAATCAAAGATGTTGTAATCATTTTCTTTAGTCAAATATTTTCTTGTGTTTTCACAAAATCAATAAACAGCTTTTTTGTAGGATGTAGAATATAGAATATTTTATTGTATAAATATTTGCATAAGTTGGAAAGATACAAGCTGGAAACACAAAGATCTCCGGATTAGTCCAGATCTGGATCTTTACAGTTATGGTTTAACGTTTGGTTTCTTCTTCTATGTAATAGCTTACTGATTTGTATTTCAATCATTTGGTTTCATGTATGCACCATCAACCAAGGCAATAGATCTCTTTCTGATTCTGATTCTTACATTTAGTTACTTTTGGTCAGTGGCTACTCTCAGACAGTCAGGTCAAACCGGAAAACCAATCCAAAGCATCACAATAGCACCAAACCTAAAATCTGAGGCTGGAAATGGCATCACAGGACAAAGCAAACAAATGAATATCATTCCACATGTAGCCTAGCTTTTAACAGAAAATATTCACATATAATCATGGACATTTTCATAGATATCACATTTTCTCCCAGTAACTGTAACAGATTACAGTTGCCTTACATTAGTAACCCGATTACATTGAACCAGTTACTCTTGTTTAGTTGCTACAGAGGTTGTATCCTTCGGCCCGTCTGGAGATTTCCTGTTGAAGTGAATCCACTGTGTCCAACAACACGGAGACTTCAGCTGCTTTGGCCTCTTTGTTCTGGATCAGCTTCTGGATCTTCTGCTCCAGATCTGAGAACACAAAGATATCCACAGAATATATCCTGGATATCTTCCTTTAGTGAATGAAACAGAGACACTGACTCATTTGTTGGACATAGAAAGAGTTTGTTCTGACCTATCTATCATCATGTTTTTACGTTCATTACGTCAGGATGTCACGTTCAAAGGAACGGATGCATGGCGAGAACGAGTCTGTAGAGAAACTGCTACGCACTTGGAAGTGTGTTCACAACATGTAAACAAAATGAGATTCAAGCTCTTATGAAGTATGAATTAGCTAAATCAGACAATATACCATAAAGCTGAAATGTAAAAAACTTGAAATATACTTAAAGAATTTACATATCTAGTTTCATATTTCTGTCCAGAAAAGGAGCTAATGGATGCTATCCAGCCTGAGATTAAGAGGTTTAGACCAGGTCTGGGTAGAACACGTGGGACACATGAGCAGAAAACACGCCGTCAGTCTAAAAAAACAACCTAACATGTAGAGAGAGAGAAATCTGCTGTTACTACTAATCATGACATCATCTACACGTTACCACACTGAATACTGGGAAGGTAGAGTTCTGGTTGCACCTTGTATCCGTGGGTATTATCAAGTAAAAGTACTGGTTGCACCTTGTATCTGTGGGTATTATCAAGTAAAAGTACTGGTTGCACCTTGTATCTGTGGGTATTATCAAGTAAAAGTACTGGTTGCACCTTGTAACTGTGGGTATTATCAAGTAAAAGTACTGGTTGCACCTTGTATCTGTGGGTATTATCAAGTAAAAGTACTGGTTGTACCTTGTATCTGTTGCAACTTGTCCTCCACCTGTTTCTTCATCTTCTCCGCCTCCTCCACAATGTTCTTCAGACGTTCTCCCGCTTCACTCTGAACCGTCTGCTTGGAGTGTTTCTGCTTTAAAAGCTCAAACAGCCTCATCACGTCCTGCAGCTCCTGTCAGAGACAGACAGAAACACTGTGACAAGTCTGTACCAGCAGTCAGCTGGTGGAGTCTCCAGAGGCTGGTTTTAGGACGTAAGAGACGTCTCCCGTTTCTACAGCCAATAAAGGAGTCAGCTGGTGGAGTCTCCAGAGGCTGGTTTTAGGACGTAAGAAACGTCTCCTGTTCAACAGCCAATAGAAAAGTCAGCTCTCCAGAGGTCTTACTGGTACTGGGTTACAGTGTTACAGGTCTAACTGGTTCTGTGTTACAGGTCTAACTGGTTCTGTGTTACAGGTCTTACTGGTTCAGGATTACAGGTCTTACTGGTTCTGGGTTACATCTCTTACTGGTTCTGAGTTACAGGTCTCACTGTTTCTGGATTACAGGTCTTTCTGGTTCTGTGTTACAGGTCTTACTGGTTTTGAGTTACAGGTCTCACCGTTTCTGGGTTACAAGTCTTACTAGTTGTGGTTACAAGTCTCACTGGTTCTGGGTTACAGGTCTTACTGGTTCTGGTTAAAGGTCTTACTGGTTCTGTTACAGGTCTTAATGGTTCTGTGTTACAGGTCTTACTAGTTGTGGTTACGGGTCTTACTGGTTGTGTGTTCCAGGTCTTACTGGTTCTGTGTTACAAGTCTTACTGGTTCTGTGTTACAAGGCTTACTGGTTCTGTGTTACAGGTCTTACTGGTTCTGTGCTCCAGGTCTTACTGGTTCTGGATTACAGGTCTTACTAGTTGTGGTTACAGGTCTTACTGGTTCTGTGTTACAGGTCTTACCTATTCTGGGTTAGAGGTCTTACTGGTTCTGTTCCAGGTCTTCCTGGTTCTGTGTTCCAGGTCTTAGTGGTTCTGTTCCAGGTCTTACTAGTTGTGGTTACAGGTCTTACTGGTTCTGTGTTACAGGTCTTACCTATTCTGGGTTAGAGGTCTTACTGGTTCTGTTCCAGGTCTTCCTGGTTCTGTGTTCCAGGTCTTAGTGGTTCTGTTCCAGGTCTTACTGGTTGTGGTTACAGGTTTTACTGGTTCTGTGTTACAGGTCTTAGTGGTTATGTGTTACAGGACTTAGTGGTTCTCTGTTCCAGGTCTTACTGGTTCTATGTTACAGGACTAAGTGGTTCACTTTTACAGGTCTTACTGGTTCTATGTTATAGGTCTTAATGGTTCTGTGTTTCAGGTCTTTCTGGTTCACTGTTCCAGGTCTTACTGGTTCTATGTCGGTAGTCTGGTTTACAGCAGAGTCTGCAGCCTCGTAGGCATCTCTGGCCATCTCTTTGTTCTGGTCAGTCTTCTCTTTCAGGGCTTCGAGCTCGTCCTGCACATCTTTAGGTTGATTCATCAACTTTGTCTCAACGTGGTCCAGTTTGTCCTTCATCTGAAACAGAGAAACACATTTAAAAGGACATCAACATGAAATCGAGCAGGGCTGAACCCAGGAGACAGATTTACGTCTTGGATGTGGTCTTGGGCCACGTCTCTGTCTCGGCTGGCTGTGTCCAGGTCTCTGACGGCGTGGTCCTGAGCTTTCTCTGCTTCAAAAATGTCTTTGTTGATCTCAGTCACGTCAATGTTCTTCGTCCGCTCCCTTAACACAAAACAAAATATAATAAATAATAAAATTATATGTTTTCAGAAAGATATTTCATGTTTTCAGACATTGACCTGAGTTCCCAAGCTCTCTTCAGCAGGTCTTGGGCGGTCTTGGTGGTCTCCTGCTGGGACCTCAGGTCGTCTTGGACGTGGACGGTGTTGGACAGCAGATTGTTGATGTCTCTGATCATTGATCGGATCTGATCTGGTGTTCCTGGAAACTGGACGGCCAGAACAGCTTGGGACATTTTTTCAATGTCCTCCGGAGGAACCGTCTCATCTGTCGGGAGAAAACATGATGAGATACTTTCCAGGTGTACGACGGTTCTTTGATGATTGTTGATTAGATTATGCCACCTTTGGAATGCTAATTTGAAATAAATGCCTTTCCCTCCCATGTGAAGCTACTTTCTTTACGCTGCTACCATGTGCGTAGTACTTGTATTTATTTCTTCTCATACTGTAACGCTTGTGTTTCAGTTCTAACTGTTGTTCAGGAGTACTCTATTATACTCTATATACTTCCTTATACCAGTCACTATCTTGTATGTAATTTTGATTGTAACTATTATGTGTGAACTTTGTTAGATGATATCTGTTAAAGTATAAAACTTTGTGTATATGAACTTTCCCGAGTTATTTACTATCCTCTGGTTGAGTGGATCCAGCTTCAGGATCTTTGCATCATGTTAAAGTTATATTTATCAGTTTTAGATTTGTAAATATTGTTCAAGTCATAATTACCACTAAGGTAAAAGAGATTAGACTTGTACATCGGACTCCAAGCTCAATAATCCGTCAGTGTGTGAAAACCACAGCATGCCACCTAACATCATGAAACCTCTAAAGTGGGACCGGACAAGACCACAGTCCTCCATGGGAGGACCCACCACTGACCCGTCAGGTAGTGTTTGACTCGATTGATCAGGAGCTTGGTTTGGTTCTTCTCTCTTTCCAGGGAATCCATGCTGTCAGTGATCCGGTCCTGGAGGTTTTTGGCCCGGTCTTTGGTGTTCTGAGCTGCTCGCTGGGTATCTTTGATCTGACACAAAAATACAGCTATAACATTAATTTAATTCAATTCATAGTATCAATTTATAACAAGAGTTATCTCAAGACACTTTACAGATAGAGCAGGTCTAGACCACTCTATAATTTACAGATAGAGCAGGTCTAGACCGCTCTATAATTTACAGATAAAGCAGGTCTAGACCGCTCTATAATTTACAGATAGAGCAGGTGTAGACCGCTCTAGAATTTACAGATTGAGCAGGTCTAGACTGGTCTATAATTTACAGATAGAGCAGGTCTAGACCGCTCTATCATTTACAGATAGAGCAGGTCTAGACCGCTCTATCATTTACAGATAGAGCAGGTCTAGACCGCTCTATCATTTACAGATAGAGCAGGTCTAGACCACTCTATAATTTACAGATAGAGTAGGTCTAGACCACTATGTAATTTACAAGGAAGCCGGTTGGGGGTGATGAATAGCGGCAGTAATACTCACAATAAAGAAAATGGAACAGTGACTAGAAAGAGTAGTTTGTATTAGTTCATGTCACAGTTATAAAATTCATTTAACATTGAGACAGAGGTAGTAGGTCTCTCTAGCATTTATAAAGACACCAACTGTCCCCCGTGGCAAGGAAAACCCTCCTTTAACAGGCATACACCTAGGACTAGTTAATCCTTATTAAATGTTGGTTTATCTGGACCCTGTTAGACCCCCCTGGAGTAGACCCCTGCCCAGTGGTCCCAGGGTAAACCTGCCTTGGTCTGGGACTCCTGTAAACTGGATGGCAGCAGGACCAGTCGATTCTTGGCCCTCTCTGCTGTCTCTGACGCCATCTGACTCATAGGAAGCACTCCGTCACAGTGTGGACCGCCACAGTGCCCATTTCCCAGATCCAGGGATCCACACAACTCTCCCCCACAGCCGGAACAGTGCTCCAGACCTGGTCCTCCACAGATCTACATCAGTCCACAACATACTGGTTAAAGATCATGAACACATTCAGCTGACTGTCACTTTAGGATTAATATCATACTTCAGACTGCACACACACATTATTCATAAGAAGACATAAAGGAACTGCATCCACAACTCTGGTTGGCTGATGTGTGAGTCATGCGACTCTCCAGTTAATATTTACCTTTCCATTAAGGTCGAGCACGCTGAGCTCTTTGACCTTGTTCTCCAGCAGCGCCCAGTCTCTGCCGCCGCCGCTGCTGCACATGCTCAGTTTGCGTTTAACTTCCTGTCTGGTGTCCATGGAAACCTCCAGAGCTTTGCTGGTGCTTCTCATTCTCTTCTCATCCAACATGAAGAGGGTGTGAAGCTTTTGGATCTTATCCAGCAGAAGAAAGAATAAATCTATTTAAACAAAATACAAATCATAATTATAGAATCTGAACCTCTTACCACCTCTAAATAAAAAAGAATAAATCTAACCTGCAGAACATGGGTTAATAGATATATTCACATCTATAAGAGTGAAGGGTTATCAGAAGTATTATCTGCCTTTATATGAAAATGGGTTAATACATATCCAATCCAATCCACTTTATTTATAGAGCATGATTTATATTCTTTATATGAAAATGGATTAATAGATATATTCACATCTATAAGAGTGAAGGGTTATCAGAAGTATTATCTGTCTTTATATGAACATGGGTTAATAGATATGTTCACATCTATAGTGCGAACGGTTCTCAGTATTTCTCTGAAGTATTATCTGTCTTTTACATGAACAGCGTTGCTGTACCCTCACTGTGTTCCCGTTCACCGCCTGGGGCCTCAGTGACTTTCTTCTTCAGGTTATTCAGCAGGGTGCTGAACTCCAGACGAATGTTGTTGATGTCCGTGTTGAGGAGAGCAGACGGGTCAACCAGAATCATGTTGGGGTCAATGCTGTCCTTCACCTTCCTGTGAGGAAGACAATGTTTTCTTCAGTTCTCTGTGTAGGCTGATGTTGCTGTGAGGCTGTAAAACTCTAAAACCTGCAGAACATACCCGATCATGGCACACAGTTTCTCCAGCTCCTCCAGACTTGGCAAGGAGAGTCTCGTCAGGTTGGTGAGGCCGTCCAGCTTGGACTGCATCTCCAGTATTTGTTGGCTTTGGCAACCGTCTCTGGGCCGCAGGTCCTTGCCATGGACAGTGATGAAGGTCTTGATCCTCTTGGCGGCTCGCTGGACATTGGTCACACTTCTGGCCCACAGGGTGGTGCACTGGTGGCACTCCACACAAGCTGGGAACGCCGAGTCATATCCAGGGGCACACTCATCACAGAAGATACCGGTGATGCCGGGCCGACAAAGACACTCACCGGTCTCAGGGTCACATGACGGACACTCGGTTCCCTCCAAGTTACAGTCACAAGCTGACAACAAGAAGAGTCATACAGATAAAACCTTACAAGGCTTCAAGACAACGGTAGAGTGGGTTGTGTCTTTACTCACAGATGCACTGCAGGTCTGGGTTCCCAAAGTGATTTTCTCCACATTCGTCACACCGTCTTCCTCCAAACTCAGGACGGCACGGACACTGCCCAGTCACCTGAATGCATTACCACTTCAGTCAGTTTTAGGACAATACTTAACCCAATTCATAAAACCAGACCCAAACGGAAAAATATCTCTTACAGTGGGGCTCGAAAGTTTGGGCCCCCCAGGTAAAAATGTGTATTAATGTGCATAAAGCAGCCAAGAAAAGATGGAAAAATCTCCAAAAGGATCAAATGACAGATTAGACATTCGTCCAATATGTCACAAAAAGTTAGATTTTATTTCATCATTTCCAATTTAAAAATAACAGAAAACAAAAAAATGGTGTCTGCAAAAGTTTGGGACCCCTGCAGAGTTAATACCTTGTACCCCCCCCTCCCCCCCCCCAGAAACGCTTCTTGTAGCCAGCCAAGAGTCTTTAATTCTTGTTTGAGGTATCTTTGCCCATTCTTCTTCCAGAAGTCTTCCAGTTCTTTGAGATTTCTGGGCTGTCTGTCACGCACTGCTCCTTTAAGGTCTATCCATAGATTTATATTATGTTGAGGTCAGGAGATTGTGAAGGCCATGGCAAAACCTTCAGTTTTCGCCTCTTGATGTAATCCAGCGTGGATTTTGAGGTGTGTTTAGGATCATTATCCATTTGTAGAAGCCATCCTCTCTTTAACTTCAGCTTTTTCACATGGATTCAATACAATTTCAGCAAATATTGGACACTAATTTGATGGCATAAAATTAGCGTCCAATATTTGCTGAAATTTTATTGAATTCATTTTACCTTCTACTCGTGAAATGTTCCCTGTGCCACTGGCTGCAATACAAACCCAAAGCATGATGGACCCCGCCCCCCATGCTTAACATTTGGACAGAGGTTCTTTTCATTAAAATCTGTGCCCTTTCTTCTTCAAACGTACCTTTGCTCATTCCGGCCAAAAAGTTCTATTCTAACCTCATGACCACAGAACTGGTTCCCACAATGCATCATGCTTGTCTGTATGTTCATGATTTTTGTGGTGAGGACGTAGAAGAGGTTTTCTTCTGATGACTCTTCCATGAAGACCATGTTTGTACCAGTATCTCTTTACAGTGGAATGGTTTAGCCCAACTCCAGTGTCTCTAGGTCTTTCTTGATGGATCGGGCAGTCTAACGTGGGTCTGGACTTGCTTTTCTCCCAATCCTGTGAGCGGTTCTGTCTGATATTTTTCTTGGTCTTCCAGATCTGATCGAATCAACGGAGACTCAGGAGAAGGAGATTTAAGCCGTGTCTCCCCTCTCTCATCATGGGCAATGCGAGGTCACTGGCTAATAACATGGACAAGCTAACAGCGTTAGTCCGGAGTCAGAGGGAGTACTGGTAGTGTAGCTTAACGTGCTTCACGAAGACTTGGCTACACTCGGATTTTACCAACCACAACGTCTCCATCAACGGCTTTCAGACTGTTCGGGCCGACAGGGACTGCACCGAGAGCGGTAAGCGTAAAGGTGGGGGGCTTGTCGTTCTAGTTAACAACAAATGCTCTAATCCCTGTCACATTACAGTTAAACAGCGTATATCTGTAGCCCGGACATTGAACTGCTTGCTGTGGGACTCCGGCCATATTATCTGCCACGGGAAATCTCACATGCCATCACCATTGCTGTTTACATTCCGCCCTCTGCCTATGAGACACTTCAGGGATGTTTTGAGGTGACAGACTGGGATGCACTCTGTGACCCACATGGAGAGGACATAGATGGGCTAATTGAGTGTATCTCATACATAAACTTCTGTGTGGACTGCCATGTCCCAGCAAAGTCTGTTCAGTGTTACCCAAACAAAAAACCGTGGGTAACAAAGAACATCAAGAACATCCTGAATGCAAAGAGGAGGGCTTTCAGAGCTGGGAATAGGGAGGAGGTGTTGGAATAAAATGTATTCATATCATGTGTGCTTATAAACATATTCATGTAGTGCATTATATTAATCATATGTGTTAAATTCATTAGATTTTCAGGTAAAAGAGCTAAAGCATTACACATAGTCTGCTTGGTTTCAGTGTGATTATTGGGTACATTTCTGAATAAGAAGCATGTAGTTTAGAGTTCACTGAGACCTTATCATAGGTTGTTTTGGTACAATGTGTCCAACCATAGCTCTGCCGAGTGTGTTGAGTCTGAAAAGCAGGGCCAGGGGTGGTTATAGGGACACGTCTTATGTTTGGGTAAAGGACTCTCCAGTAGCAGTCTGAGACCTGTTATCTATTGTGCAGGCCAATCGCTGCTAGACACGAATCTTACGAACAGGTCACGTGGTAGCAACTGAACCCCCCCTGAGGACAAAAATCATGCGGGAAGGGCCTGAGGGTAAGACAAACTTGGGAGAGCTATGGATGCATATTCTCTGTAACTTTGTCTCTGGAATATACACTCACCGGCCACTTTATTAGGTACACCTGTCCAACTGCTCGTTAACACTTAATTTCTAAGCAGCCAATCACATGGCGGCAACTCAGTGCATTTAGGCATGTAGACATGGTCAAGAGAATCTCCTGCAGTTCAAACCGAGCATCAGTATGGGGAAGAAAGGTGATTTGAGTGACTTTGAACGTGGCATGATTGTTGGTGCCAGAAGGGCTGGTCTGAGTATTTCAGAAACTGCTAATCTACTGGGATTTTCACGCACAACCATCTCTAGGGTTTACAGAGAATGGTCCGAAAAAGAAAAAACATCCAGTGAGCGGCAGTTCTGTGGGCGGAAATGCCTTGTTGATGCCAGAGGTCAGAGGAGAATGGCCAGACTGGTTCGAGCTGATAGAAGGGCAACAGTGACTCAAATAACCACCCGTTACAACCAAGGTGGGCAGAAGAGCATCTCTGAACGCACAGTACGTCGAACTTTGAGGCAGATGGGCTACAGCAGCAGAAGACC
The DNA here is from genome assembly GCA_013375575.1 of Percina caprodes. Lineage (NCBI taxonomy): Eukaryota > Metazoa > Chordata > Actinopteri > Perciformes > Percidae > Percina > Percina caprodes. The sequence continues at coordinate 326,041 of JABXJD010000451.1, forward strand.
ACATCGGGTGCCACTCCTTTCAGCTAAGAACAGGAAACTGAGACTACAATTTGCACAAGCTCATCGAAATTGGACAATAGAAGATTGGAAAAACGTTGCCTGGTCTGATGAGTCTCGATTTCTGCTGCGACAGTCGGATGGTAGGGTCAGAATTTGGCGTCTACAACATGAAAGCATGGATCCATCCTGCCTTGTATCAACGGTTCAGGCTGGTGGTGGTGGTGTCATGGTGTGGGGAATATTTTCTTGGCACTCTTTGGGCCCCTTGGTACCAATTGAGCATCGTTGCAACGCCACAGCCTACCTGAGTATTGTTGCTGACCATGTCCATCCCTTTATGACCATAATGTACCCAACTTCTGATGGCTACTTTCAGCAGGATAATGCGCCATGTCATAAAGCTGGAATCATCACAGACTGGTTTCTTGAACATGACAATGAGTTCGCTGTACTCAAATGGCCTCCACAGTCACCAGATCTCAATCCAATAGAGCATCTTTGGGATGTGGTGGAACGGGAGATTTGCATCATGGATGTGCAGCCGACAAATCTGCGGCAACTGTGTGATGCCATCATGTCAATATGGACCAAACTCCCTGAGGAATGCTTCCAGCACCTTGTTGAATCTATGCCACGAAGAATTGAGGCAGTTCTGAAGGCAAAAGGGGGTCCAACCCGTTACTAGCATGGGGTACCTAATAAAGTGGCCGGTGAGTGTATATACTCCATATTAATAAACGTTCTTTTATCCAACCTACTGACTTGAACCCTTCTTCCTGAAAGAATCTAGAAGGGCAGGAATTAGCCCAACAGAGGTGAGGGCCATTCAGGGGGACCTGAAGGTGAAGATCAGGGAGGCTAAGGAGAAGTACAGGAGGAAGCTGGAGCGTAAACTCCAGCAGAACAACATGAGGGAGGTCTGGAGCGGCATGAGGACCATCACTGGCTTCAGACCGACTAGCAGCAGAGGAGTTTATGGCAGCTTGGACAGGGCCAACGAACTCAATCTGTTCTTTAACAGATTTGATGCTCCTGCTCCTGCTCCTGCCCATCCCCCCATTAACACAACTGCTGTCTCACCTCCAACCCCACTACTCCCCCCCTCACTGTTCCTTGCCCTCCTCCTGGGAGATCCCTACCTCCCCCTCCTCTAGCCTTCAGGTTAACACCTCTCTCTAGCCTGACTCCCCCTCCCCCTACCCCACCTGTGACCTCTGTGTGCCTCACTGTTGACCAGGTGAGAAAACAGCTGACCAGACTCCACTCCAATAAGGCTGCAGGCCCTGATGGTATCCGTCCTGGGGTGCTCAAAGCCTGTGCCTCCCAGCTATGTGGAGTCCTTCACCATGTCTACAACCTGATCCTTAGGCTGAATCTAATTTCTCTATCTTACCCCTACCCCTTACCCCTTCCCCTCGTTTTTCACGTGGGACCTAGTGCTGTCCCACTCTTTTTTGTGATCGAGGAGTAATGGGTGTATGGCGCTTGGAACCATAGACAGTGAAAGAAAAAATCTAGGGAGAACGCGAGCTAACTTGAAACCGAGGGGTAGAGATATACATTGTGCAACAGGCAACAATAGCTGCAGCATTGACCAGATTAACGTTAACGTTGATTTGCACAACAGTCCCGCATTTCTCTGCCTTGAATGGACTGTAGACAACGCATAGACTGTATATATTAATATTAACGGTCTATGATACATCGCTAAGTGCTTTACATATACCGTCCTGTTTCACACAGGGACGCTGGAGGACACAGCAGCTGATCCACCTTGGGGCTGAAAACGAGCAGACGTTTCTTAAATCATGTGTGCATGTTGTACCCATTCATTATTGCATTGGTACTGTATTATTGTAATCATTTGTAATTAATTACTGTTCATGCACTTGTATATTATTGTTGGTTATGAAAGGGACACTGATGATTTGTGAGGGGGTTACTGGCCAACAGGCATCAGACTGGTCTGAATATCAGAACAGCTGTAGTTAATTTGTTTGTTTGTGGTCTTGTCTTTTTTTGTTTTATACATTTTAATGCCTTTTTATGTGTGTGACATGTAAGTTATGGTTCTAATAGTTGATAATGGTTCTGTAATATAATGTATTTAATGTAATGTTTTTGCCTGTTATGTTTAATTTATTGGGCAATAAAGACAGAATTTTGTTAACAAAATGTTTTTCTGAACATCAATGACATTCAAAACGGTGATAACTGAAACAGATGTGTGTGTGTGTGTGTGTGTGCGCACATATGTATTTCAAACAGACCTAAGTATTACACAGATAACATCTGCCTCTGCACCACCAAAGTGAATATAAAATAACTATAAAATATATAAATGCATATGACACTGTTGTCAAAACCCACACAATCAACAGAGACGCCATCTTGGAAGTTTGTGATCAATAATGAATGGTGATGTCACCAAGTGTTGTCCCGTTTCATAGGGGTATGTTTTCACCCCTACCACTTGACCCTTGGTTTCTAGGGCCAAGGGGTAGGGGTAAGGGGTAAGTGGTAGGGGTAAGATGGAGAAATGGGATTCAGCCAAAGTCTCCATGTGACAAAGTAATTTAAAATTACATTTAGAGCACAAACCCATATGAAAAATTCAGACAACTCAGGAGCACCAACTTTCCTCTGTGTTTAAACTGTTCTTTAGAAACTCTCAGTGAGTGAAGTGGGAAGACTGGTCCATATCTCTGACCCTCTGGATAATAATTTTAGATTATATATAATATAGATCTGTATAATACACTAAACTGTGTTTGAGTCATACGAGAGTAGGGAGGCCTAATAAGACAACTACTACGAGTCGGATACTGGTGAAAATATTACAAAAGGTGCTGGGGAAATAACTTTTTTATAGAGTATGAACAAATAAAGCAATTTGAAGTTGATTCACTTGGTATACACTAAGAATACTTGCCTGAGCAAAACAATGATTGGGGGGGTGGTGTCTATGATTAACACTAAATATTATTCTCAAAGCTCGCTTCTGAAGTCGAAAAATAGATTCCAGTTTAGTTAGGTCAATGTTGGACACGTAGTTTTCTCTGGACCCCTGCCAAATCTAACCAGTGATGACATGTATAGCCGCATGTCGTCATTTCGCCGCTGGCTATCGAGGTGGTGTCCAGATAATGATGTGGGCTTTCTAGATCCCTGGCAGTCTTTCTGGGGAAGACCTGGTCTGATTCGGAGAGACGGCATTCATCCCACTTGGGATGGAGCAGCTCTCATTTCTAGAAACCTTGACAAGTTTATTAGTGGATCTATTCCTTGACAATCCAGAGCTGGGACCAGGAGGCAGAGTCCCAGTCTAACACACTTCTCTGCTCCTCCATTCCAGAAGTTACCTAGTCATAACCCCATAGGGACGGTGTCTGCCCCCGACCATTGAAATTATTTATAATCAAAGGTAAACAGAAGAGGAGCTGTGCATAAAAACCTCATAACAATTAAAACCACAAGTGCAATAGTGCAAAAGAATAGGATAATTAAATGTGGACTCTTAAAGACCAGGTCTCTCTCTTCTATAGGTGGACTAGTGAAGTAATTAATATCAGATTCTAATATTGATTTATTTTGTCTTACTGAAACCTGGCTGGTTGATGGAGAATATGTTAGTCTAAATTAATCCATCCCCCAGTCATATTAATACTCACATTCCTCGAGGCACAGGCCGAGGAGGTGGAGTTGCAGCTATCTTCGATTCTAGTCTACTAATCAGCTCTAAACCTAAACTAAATTATAACTTATTAGAAAGTCTTGTTCTTAGTCTTTCACACCCAAGTTGAAAATCACTGCAGCCAGTTCTATTTGTTCTAGTGGACCGAGCACCTGGTCCATACTCTGATTTCTTATCCGAATTTGCAGAGTTTTTGTCAAATTAAGTGCTAAAACGGACAAAGTTGATATTGTAGGGGGATTTTAATATTCATGTGGACGATGAGAATGAGCCTTAGTACTGCATTTATCTCTCTATTAGATTCTATTGGCTTCTCTCAAAGTGGTCATAAACCAACTCACCGTTTAACCACACCCTTGATCTTGTTCTGGTGTATGGTGTTAAGATTGAAAATTTAATAGTGTTCCCACAGAATCCCTTTCTATCTGACCACTGTTTGATAACTTTTGAGTTTATACTGCTAAACTACACGCCATTAGGCAAAACCTTCTATAAAAGATGTCTATCTGATAGTGCTGTAGCTAAATGTAAGGATGTGATTCCATGAGCTTTTAATTCATTACCAAGTCACAAAGTAACGGAGGACTCCTATGCTAATTTCAGTCCCTCCCAAATCCATCATTTTGTTGATAGTGCAGCAAGCTTGCTGCAAATGACACTCAACTCTGTTGTCCCTTTAAAAAAGAAGATTATAAAACCAAGACGGTTAACTCCATGGTATAACACTGAAACTCGCAAATTAAAGCAAATATCGCGGAAACTTAAGAAGATTTGGCGTTCCACTAAACTGGAAAATTCTCGTCTAATCTGGTAAGATAGTCTTAAAACGTCTAGGAAGGCCATCCGTAATGCCAGAGCAGCGTACTACTCGTCATTAATAGAGGAAAATAGGAAAAACCCCAAGTTTCTTTTCAGCACTGTAGCCAGGCTGACAGAAGGCCACAGCTCTACTGAGCCAAGTATTCCCAGAGCTCTTAGTAGGAACCACTTTATGATATTCTTCAATGATAAAATTATAATTATTAGAAGCAAAATTCACCAAGACCTGCCTTTAACTGGCACTGACTTATCTCTAATCCCAGGAACCTTAGAAACAGCTGTAAAACCAGATACATGTTTAGACTTTATCAATTTAATTAAATTATTTCTTCATCTAAACCATCAACCTGCCTCTTAGACCCCATCCCGACTAGGCTACTTAAAGAAGTTTTACCCTTAGTCAACACTTCTCTACTAGATATAACCAATCTGTCTTTATTAACCCTGTGAGCCCTAAGGCCATTTTTACAGTTCATTGTCCGTCTGGATTTATTTTATAAAAAAGCTTGTAAAACACCAACCCTGTTGTCTACAGTCAAGATATGAACATCATTTTTTTCAGGACAAACTGGGTTATTAGAATATTTGGGCTGCAGTGAGCTCACCTGCATGTTAAAAATGGTTGTAGGACCTTAAAGACAAATAAATAAACAAAACGGAACATGAATCTTCCAGATATGTATTGATATCACACACAGATCAATAAAACCTAAGCCATTTTACTCTCTAAAACACTTCTCATATGTCTTGGGAGTCACATTGTGAAGAAATAATCATTATAACTTATACAGTGACAAAATACATGCATTTTTTCAAAGAAAGTCAAGGCGCTTTTGCCCTCATGACATTTACTTATGCCAATAATCAACATAATAATGTCATATTTATTGATATTACACCCACAGCAATGCTACACAAGCAATTGTGTGTCTAAAACAGTTCGCCTATTGGCCTTCCATACAACCGTTTGGCCTTCCATACAGCCTTTTGGCCTTCCATACATTTTTGGGTGACGTTGTCTCCCATATATGGGCATGCACCCCATATATGGAGTCCTTGACTTCCGTACACAAAGGACGGACGGCGCTAGCGGCAGAATTGAGCGAAAACGCGATGAATTATGGACAAAAAGTGGATAAATCTTGGATGTAAAGGTATGGATTTAATGCTCAACGAACCCCAAAAAAGGCAGAAGTTCCAGGCTGGATAGAAAATCACCTGTAGAGGCTAGAAGGACCCGGAAAAGACCTCCGTAACCACTAACTCGTTAGCTTTTAGCCACAATTTTCGGCGAGTTTCTATGTGTTATGGATGGTTAATGATTGAACTATGAATCAGAGGTGCTTTTTAGGCTCGTGGGCGAGTCTCTCGGGTTCAGAGGGTTAACAGGCTATGTACCACAGCACATTAAAGTAGATGGAATTAAACCTCTTCTGAAAAGGCCCAACCTTGATCCAGATGTTTAGCCAACTACAGACCTATATCCAACCTTCCATTTCTCTCTAAGATTCTTGAGAAAGCAGTCGCCAAACAGCTGTGTGACTTTCTGCAAAGCAACAGCTTATTTGAGGATTTTCAGTCAGGATTTAGAGCTCATAATAGCACAGAGACAGCACTTGTGAAAACTAATGACCTAATGACCTCCTAATTGCATCAGACAAAGGACTTCTCTCTGTCCTGGTGTTACTAGAGCTTAGTGCTGCATTTGATACCATTGAACATCAGATCTTATTACATAGAGTGGAACATTTAATTGGCATTAAAGGAACTTCTCTGCGCTGGTTTAAGTCTTATTTATCAAATCGATCTCAGTTTGTTCATGTTAACAATGAATCCTCCATGCACGCCAAAGTTAGTCATGGAGTCCCACAAGGATCTGTGCTCGGTCCAATCCTGTTCACTTTATATATGCTTCCTTTAGGCAATATTATCAGGAAGCACTCCATAAACTTTCATTGTTATGCAGATGATACTCAATTATATCTATCGATCAAGACGGATGAAACTAATCAGTTAGCTAAACTTCAAATATGCCTTCAGGATATTAAAACCTGGATGAGCTGTAATTTTCTAAAGAGATAGTCACTCTGGATGGCATCACCCTGGCCTCCAGCACCACTGTGAGGAATCCTGGACTTATCTTTGATCAGGACATGTCCTTTAATTCCCACATAAAGCAAATTTCAAGGATCACCTTTTTTTCACCTACGTACTATTGCAAAAATCAGGAATATCTTGTCTAAAAATGATGCAGAAAAACTAGTCCATGCATTTGTTACTTCTAGGCTGGAATACTGAAATTCTTTATTATCAGGCTGCTCGAAAAAGTCCATAAAGACTCTTCAGCTGGTCCAGAATGCTGCAGCACGTGTTCTGACAGGAACCAGGAAAAGAGATCACATCTCTCCTGTTTTAGCTTCTCTGCATTGGCTTCCTGTAAAATCCAGAATAGCATTTAAAATCCTTCTTCTCACCTACAAAGCTCTTCATGGTCAGGCACCATCTTATCTTAAAGAGCTCATAGTACCTTACAACCCTACAAGAGCACTGCGCTCCCAGAATGCAGGGTTACTTGTGGTTCCTAGAGTCTCTAAAAGTAGCGTATCAGGCTCCTCTCCTATGGAACCAGGTTCCAGTTTGGGTTCAGGAGGCAGACACCGTCTCCACTTTTAAGAGTAGGCTTAAGACTTTCCTCTTTGATAAAGCTTATAGTCAAAGAGACAACTGTTGTTGTGATTTAGCACTATATAAATAAAATTGAATTGAATATTGTTAGGGAGTGAGGAGTCGCAGCGTCCAACCAGTGTAACCAGGCCCACCTGCTTCTCGTCACAGTTGTCAGCTCTATCTATCATATAATCAATAATATAATAAAACTAGGGAGGCAGGGCATACAGCCCGATCCGGTTGGGGAGAGTTCTAGCCTGACCAGGCTCCTCTCTTTACCCTGTCTCTCCTAGTTATGCTGTTATAGTTTTAGACAGCTGGGGGACTTCCTTTGACACACTGAGCTCCTCTCTCCTCTATCTTTCTATCTTTCCATTTGTGTTCATCCATGTCCCAGAAATGCTTGTTACTAACCTAGTTACTAACCTAGTTACTAACCTAGTTACTAACCTAGCTCTGCGGAGTCATTCCCCTGAGTCCTTATGTTCTTTTTCACCCAGCATGTTTCCTTGGATCAGGGAGGCTCCAAAATCATGGTAGCAGCTGTTGCCATGATCAAGCTACACGTCCTGCGGTGCCCTGCTACATCCTGCTGTGCCTTGTAATGCCTCACAGTGCCCTGCTATGCCATGAACTACTGCAAAGAACTACTACAAACTATTATTTTTTGTGACTGTTATTGCCACTCTTCATTCTAACCCCAACCGGTCGTCAGACACCACATACTAAGAGTCTGGGTCTGTCCCAGGTTTCAAAGTCTGCTTTATTGTCAATTTCTTCACATGTCAAGACATACAAAGAGATTGAAAGTACGTTTCCCTCTATCCCAGTTCGGTCCACAGACAAACATAACATTTAAGTAAACAATATAAAAAGTAAAAAGTAAAAATAAGAAGGCACATACAATGAAGAAAATAAGAGCAGCAAAATTTGAATTGAAAATGTGCAATTGTGCATACAGTAGACAGTCAATATAATAGTGCAAAAGTCAAAGTGTGCAAGTGTACAGTGGAGTAGTGCAAGTGGAGTAGTGCAAGGCAGCCATTGTGGGTCCAAAGTCCAGGATGTTATGTAACTGAGGGTGAAGGGGGGAGAGGGGGGAGAGAGTTCAGCATCCTAACAGCCTGGTGTATGAAGCTGTTGGTGAGTCTGGTGGTGCGGGAGCGCAGGCTTCTGTACCTCTTCCCAGAGGGCAGTTGATCAAACAAGTAGTGAGCGGGGTGACTTACATCACTTACAATTGTGGTCGCCTTGCGGGTGAGGTGGGAGGTGTAAATGTCCTTCAGGGAGGGAAGTGAAGCACCAATAATCCTTCCAGCTGTGTTCAATATGCGCTGCAGGGCTTTCCTGTGGTATTCAGTGCAGCTTCCGCCTCACACAGCAATACAGCTGGAGAGGATGCTCTCAATGGTGCCTCGGTAGAATGTGGTCATGATGGCTGGTGGTGCACTTACTCGCCTGAGTTTCCGCAGGAAGTACAGGCGGCGCTGGGCTTTCTTCGCCAGTGATGCAGTGTTGGTGGTCCAGGAGAGGTCTTCACTGATGAGTACACCCAAGAATTTGGTGCTGCTCACTCTCTCCACCACAGCACCGTCGATGGTCAGTGGCAGGTGATGGATGTGACCTCTCCGGAAGTCAACAACAATCTCCTTAGTCTTGCTGACATTCAGCAGGAGGTTGTCCCTGCACCACGTGGTCAGAAGGTCGACCTCCAACCTGTTTTGAGTCTCGTCACCCTTGGTGATGAGACCCACCAGAGTTGTGTCGTCAGCAAATTTCACTATGTGGTTGTTACTGTAGGTTGCAGTGCAGTCATGCGTCAGCAGGGTAAAGAGCAGCGGGCTGAGCACGCAGCCTTGAGGGGCCCCCGTGCTCAGTGTGATGCTGCTTGAGATATTATTGCCAACACGTACTACTTGAGGCCTCTGACAGAGGAAATCCAGTAGCCAGTTGCAGAGGTAGGTACTGAGTCCCAGTTTGTCAAGTTTGCAGATGAGTTGTTGTGGTATTATGGTGTTAAATGCAGAACTGAAGTCTATAAACAGCAATCTCACATATGAGTCTCTTTTCCAGCTGGGTAAGGGCTGGGTGGAGGGTAGAGCAGATTGCATCCTCTGTGGACCATTTGGCTCGGTATGCAAACTGGAAGGGGTCCAGGGTGGGGGGGGGGAATGGATTTGATGTGTGACATGACAAGCCGCTCAAAGCACTTCATGATGATGGGTGTCAGTGCCACGGGGCGGTAGTCATTGAAACAGGATGGAGCAGTTTTCTTCGGCACAAGTATGATGGTGGCAGCTTTGAAACATGATGGGACGATGGCTTGCTTCAGGGAAGTGTTAAAGATTTCTGTGAAGACATCCTTAAGCTCCTCAGCGCAGTCCTTCAGCGCATAACCTGGGATGTTGTCTGGGTCTTTGGAGTGGGTGATTATCTTGTGAGTGTATTCCTTTTTTGCTTCCTTGATGCCACGGGACAGGTTGGCTCTTGCTGTTCTCATGTCAGCTTCATCCCCAGCTCTGTAGGCTTTGTCTCTGGCCCTCAGCAGCCTGAGGACATCCCCTGTCAACCATGGCTTCCAGTTAGCCCGAGTGATGATGTCTTTTGTGTGGGTCACATCATCAATGCACTTGGTGATGTAAGAGGTTACAGTGTCTGTATACTCCTCTATGTCTGTCTGGTTGTTGTAAGTGGCTGCCTGCTTAAACATTTCCCAGTCTGTTGTGTCAAAGCAGTCTTGAAGAGCATCAGAGGCTCCCTCAGGCCACACTTTTACCTGCTTGCGAACCGGTTTGTTTGCTTTCACTCTTTGTCTGTATGCGTGCATTAGCATTAGTGATATGGTCAGAAAGTCCAATGTGGGGGAGGGGGGTGGCTTTGTATGCTCCTTTGTATGTAGTGTAGACCAGGTCCAGGATGTTGTCTACTCTTTTTGGAAAATCAACATGCTGGTGTAGCTTTGGAAGAACAGTTTTAAGATCTGCATGGTTAAAATCTCCAGCGAAGATGGTGAAACCGTCTGGGTGTGCCGTCTGTTGTTCACTGACAGCCTGGTACAGTTCACTAAGAGCCGTGTTCCTATCGCTGTTATTGTTGGTAGGCGGAATGTATACTGCGACTAGCAGAATCGCAGTAATTTCCCTTGGCAGGTAAAAAGGACGGCATTTTATTTACTACAGTGTCCCGGCACCATTCATCACGGATGTAAACACAGATTCCTCCTCCTCGTGATTTTCCTCCCTTTACAGTGGCCCTGTCTGCTCGATAGCATGCTAGCTGCTCCAGTTGTACAGCAGAGTCCGGAATGTTATCATTTAACCAAGTCTCAGTGAAGACGAGCACAAAGCAGTTACTCACTGTCCGGTTTGTTGATCTGAGCAGTCGCATGTAATCCATTTTGTTGTCCAGTGATCGTACATTTGCCAGGAGAATGGATGGTATGGCTAGGCGAGTTGGATTAGCCGCTAGCCTGGCCCGGACGCCTCCGCGCTTGCCCCTCTTCTGCTTCCTCGCACACCGCTTCCGACGCTTTCTTGCTTTCTTTCCGGGGGAGGAGTAGCAGGCGAGTCCCGGAGTAGTCCGAGTTCCTTTAGCGTCTCTGTTGCAAAGTCCAGACCACTGCAAACCTTGCTTTTGCAGATATCCAGTAGAAACTGCCTGCTGTACTTGTAGTACGACGTAGTAAGACGAGACAAACACGTAAAACTTTTGGACAAACACTCTTTAAACGAACAAAACACCGTTTGGTTGGGACAGAGAGAGGTCGCTGCGTGTGCACGCGCCGCCATCTTGCTCTATTTTCATTGAAGATTTAAATGTATCAGACTTAATACTGAAAAATATATAACTATATAACTAATGTTGAGACAGTTTGTTAGACTTGAACCAAGTAGATAACTTGTCAAGTTCTTCATTAACTACCTTTATTAAAATGTCAGGTTTTACGGGAGTAAAACACACTTGTATTGTCTGCAAATAAGATTATAGAAAGTTTATCTGAGGCATTGCGAAGGTCATTAACATATAATAAAAATAACAAGGGACCCAAGATGGAACCATGTGGTAAGTCACACTGAAGGGGAAGGGGAGGGGGGGATTCTTTCCCATTATAGTTGACATGATGGCGCCAGTGTGTGAGGCAGGCCGTCAGCAGCTCCGACTGTTGTATATGTTTATATTGCTTGTAACATTTGTTGCACATACCGTCAACACTTTGCTGGTGTATGATCGCCAAACGCTGCTAGATCTGAAAATATCCGCCAAAAATCTTGTCAACTTTGATTATTATGGACTAAAAACCTTGCCCCCTTTCCTATCTGACATCCCGACATACCCCTGCCGCGCTGCAGCGCCACTCCCGCGGCGAAAGCGGCACCGCCGCCGGGGTAAGCGTGGTGGCTGTCTTGTGAGGCTGAGGGCCAGATTGGTACGTCCTGATCGGGGTGGATGTGGAGCGGGGCCTCGCCTTTGTGCCTCTCGACGTTTGCTGGATCCTGTTGCTGCCTGGTTGATGCCAGTGGTGGGCCCCCGGCCCCGCAATCCTCGTCTCTGTTGGCGCGGAGTAAATCTGGGGAACCTGCGGCCTCTGCGTCGGACCCCCCTGCCGGCGGGTCGCCCTGACCAGCCAGCTCTTGCCAGGTTTGGCCTGGTAAACGCCAGATCGCTTGCGAATAAATTATTTATCCTTAAGGATTTCTTCACATCCCGGGAGCTGGATTTCCTCTTTATATCCGAGACCTGGCTGAGTGTTGGTGAGTCCAGCGTCTTCACCGAACTCTTACCTGATGAGTGCTGCTTTTTTAACTCTCCTCGGACGTCTGGCCGAGGAGGAGGAATCGCGACTGTTTTTAAGAGTGAATTTAAATGTAAGCAATTATCACTGTCATCCCTCTTCACCAGCTTTGAACTCAGCTTGTTTGAGCTGGGACTCTCTCACACAGTGCTGTGTGCTATGGTCTACCGGCCTCCCAAATACAACAGACACTTTTTAACTGAATTTTCAGTGTTTTTGGCTGATATTATGCCCAAATATGACCGGGTCCTTATTGTTGGAGATTGTAATATTCATGTGTGTTGCCCTGATAACCCTTTGGCGCGAGAATTTTTAAACATCATTGACTCTTTTAATCTTGTGCAGTGTGTACTTGGGCCTACACATGAACGTGGTCACACACTTGATCTTGTTCTATCTTATGGTTTTCCTGTTCTTAACCTGGTGGTCTGTGATCCTTTTTTCTCCGATCATATGCCTGTACTTTTTGAAGCTCCTGTTCGCTGTCACACAGTTAAGCCTCGCGCCGCTGCTCGCAGATGTCGCGTTATTAACCCTTCCACTGCTGCTCACTTCTCCGCAGCCTTCAGTAAGATCTGCGTCCTCCCCAAGTCTGTGTGTGAGGATACAGAGGCTCTTAATTTATGGTTTATCGACACCTGTCAAACTGCTATAGACATTGCGGCTCCATTAAAGACCAGGCAGCAGAAAGCCAAATCAGAGCCTTGGCTGAATGAAACTACCCGCACTGCCAGACAGGAGTGTCGAAGAGCTGAGCGAAAGTGGAAAAAGGACAAATTACAAGTGTCTTTTCAAATACTGAGGGATTGTTGGCGTCATTACCAATCCACTGTGAAAGAGGCAAAAAGAAAATATTTTTCTGATATTGTTCTCCTAAACGGTTGTAAACCCCGTGTGTTGTTTAAAGTTATCAACTCTGCCCTGAATGCACCACAAACTTTAATTGAGGCCTCTCCTGCTGTGTGTGAGAATTTTCTTAACTACTTCATTGATAAAATCACTTCTACCAGAACACTTATTTCACCTTCTGCTTCTGACCCCTCGGTGTTTGTCCCCTGCCCTGCTGTGTTTGACACCTTTGAGCCTGTGACCCTGCCTTTTCTGCAGGACATTGTGGGTCATCTGAAGCCCTCGGGTTCTCCAGATGATACTATCCCGCCCCAATTTTTTAAGGAGATTTTTACCACTGTTGGGCCATCTTGTCTCACAGTTATTAACAGCAGTCTGTCTTCTGGAGTAGTCCCTGTGAATTTTAAACATGCAGTTGTGCTGCCTTTATTAAAGAAACCTGGGCTGGATCCGACTATTTTGGCTAATTTTAGGCCTATCTCCAGATTGCCTTTCTTCTCTAAAATTTTAGAGAAGATTGTATATTCCCAGCTCATGGACTTTTTAAATGAGCAAACTATTCTTGAAATGTTTCAATCCGGTTTTAAACCATTGCACAGCACAGAATCGGCACTTTTAAGAGTTTTTAATGATATTTTCTTAGCTACTGACTCTGGTCACTGTGTTGTCCTTGTACTTTTAGATATGACTGCTGCATTTGATACAGTGGACCATGGAATCCTGATTGCTCGTTTGGAGCAGTGGGTGGGCATCAGTGGCACAGCACTGGAGTGGTTCAGGTCTTACCTGTCACATTGGACTTTCTGTGTCGGCCTTGACAACTTGGTGTCCTCCACTGCTCCTCTCTCATGTGGGGTCCCACAGGGCTCGGTGCTTGGCCTTCTTTTATTTTCTCTCTACCTACTCCCACTTGGCTCTATTCTCAGGAAACATGGCATTTCTTTTCACTGCTATGCGGACGACAGCCAGATCTATGTCCCCCTTAAAAAATCTGATTCCAACAATATTAACCCACTGCTACAATGTTTACAGGACATTAAGGCTTGGATGTCCTTAAATTTTCTAAATTTTAATGAAAAAAGACCGAAGTCATGGTCTTTGGTGGGACTTCTCTGACCTCCTCCCAAGTTGATCTGGGTTCTTTGGCACAGTATCGCAAGCCAATTGTAAAAAATTTGGGTGTAAAAGTGGACTCAGGCCTTAAATTTGACAGCCAGATTAAAGCTGTGGTGAGGTCTAGCTTTTTCCAGTTAAGGCAGCAAGCAAAGATCAAACCAGTCCTCCAGAGACAACACTTTGAGATAGTGATCCACGCCTTTTTGACCACTCGGCTGGATTACTGTAATGCACTTTATATGGGGGCTAGTGGGTCCTCCATTGCTCGTCTTCAACTTGTACAAAATGCTGCTGCACGTCTTTTAACAGGCACAAGCAAGTATGAGCACATTTCACCTATTTTAGCTTCACTCCACTGGCTGCCTGTCCATTTTAGGATTCATTTTAAAATTCTTTTATTTACTTTTAAAGCCTTGAATGGCCTTGCCCCCCGTTACCTCTCTGAGCTGCTGCACCCTTACACCCCCAGGCGATCCCTCAGGTCAGCTGACCAGCTGCTCCTGACAGTGCCTAAAACTAGGCTTAAGCTCAGGGGGGACCGTGCGTTTGCCGTTGCAGCTCCAAAACTTTGGAATGGACTGCCCCTGCACGTTAGACAGGCCTCCTCTCTGTCTCATTTTAAAACTCTTCTTAAAACCCACCTCTTTTCTTTGGCTTTTAACACCAGGTAGAGTAATGATCTTATGTGTATACCTTTACCATATGCCGTCAGTGCATTTTATTGTATTTATTTTATTGTACCTTATATATGTGCATATATATATATATGTCCATATATATTTTTTATTATTGTGCTTGTATTGTGTTATCTATTTATTTATTTTGTATTATCTTTTTGTGCAGCACTTTGGAAACCTTGTGTTTGTTAAAATCGTGCTATATAAATAAAGTGGATTGGATTGGATTGGACAGTTTGATACCAAACTGATAGATAACTGGTGAACCAGTTTTTTGTTATTTTGAAAGTGTAAATGATAATCAAATCTAACTTGCAGGTACACACATGCTGTTGAAACATGTCTCATGTCTCAGTACAACATATGCACAGCAGATATATTTACATTGGACTGAACAAAGATCTATAGAAAACACCCGTCTTCCATTGTTGTTGTCCTGACCTGTGGGCTTTTCATAGTGCTTACTTCCTGATTGGAATGGTATCCATTAAACATTGAGCTGATTGGCCAGGTGGAACACGTCTTGGCCAATCAGCTCATAGTGTCATGTTGAATGGCGGACATGTGACTTTATGGCAGATTGAATCTTATGCAGAGAATCCTGTTCAGTGATTTAAAAAGGGACATTTGAATTACAAATGTCTTCTCTGCTTCTCTTCATAGTTGTCAGATTCAACCCCTATAGAACTGGCCCTGGTCTTAGTCATGGTGTTATAGTTTTAGACTGCTGAGGGGGGACTTCCTTTGACACACTAAGCTTATCTGTCCTCCCTCTTTCCTTTTAGACTGCCGGGGGACTTCCTTTGAGCTCCTCTGTACTCTGTCTTTCCCTCTGTGTGCCTCCATGTCCCAGAATGCTTGTTACTAACGTAGCTCTGGGGGGGTGGGGGGTGGGGGCTACACACTGTGACGCCCTGCTACACCCCGTAATGCCCTGCAGTGCCCTGTCACGCCCTGCTACACCTTGTAATGCCCTGCTACACCCTGTATTGCCCTGCTACACCCTGTAACGCCTTGTTACATCCTGCTACACCCTGTAATGCCCTGCAGTGCCCTGCCATGCCCTTCTACACCCTGTAACGCCCTGCAACGCCCAGCTACACTTTAACCTGAAGATGGAAATGTTTTAGCGTAAGGTAAAAAAGCTCCCTAACCAAATCAGTGTCTGTTTTGTCTGTGGTTGGTGCCGGTGTCTAACAGTAGCAGCCTAACCAGATCAGTGTCTGTTGTGTCTGTGGTTGATATCTGTTGTGTCTGTAGTTGGTTTCTGTGTCGTTCTTACATTGTTGCAGGTGTTGGAGAGTTTGGAGAGAGTTAACAGGATCACAGCTGCAGGTGTCTGTGGTGGTGTCTGTGGTTGTGTCTGTGGTGGTGTAGTTCTTACCTTGTTACAGGTGTTGGACAGAGAGTTAACAGGATCACAGTTGCAGGGTTGACACCCCGAGGCCCTGCCCAGGTTCCAGTATCCGTCCTCACACTGGTCACAGAGGACGCCCGTCACCCCCGTCCTGCAGGGACACTGTCCTGTCCTTGAATCACAGAAGCAGGGACTCTCCAGAGGACACTGGGTCACCTCCGTCCCCGGCCGGTAACACGAGCACTCTGGGAAATGCACAAAGTCATTTCTATTGATACAGCCAGCAACCGACACATACAGTCAGATACATAATAACAGACAGCAGCAAATATAAATATGAATATTAAAATATCAAAGTCAGATACATTACAACAGACAGCAGAAATTATAAAGTGATTAACCATATATATGACAGCATTAATATGTTTTAATCTATTATAAATAGATTAACCATATGTACGACAGCATTAATATGTTTCAATCTATTATAAAGTGATTAACCATATGTATGGCAGTAGTGATAATTATGTTTTAATATTTTAGTTGTGTACCTGCAGCCAGACATAACAACTGAAACGCCTCCAACAGACAACGGCTGTGCTCCACCTTTTAATATCTCACTTTAGATCAACTAATGAATCAGTCAGGGTCTCTCCTCTGAAGTCTTTTATTGGTCAGTAGACCGTAGCAACTAATGAATTAGTCAGGGTCTCTCCTCTGAAGTCTTTTTATTGGTCAGTAGACTGTACCAACTAATGAATCAGTCAGGGTCTCTCCTCTGAAGTCTTTTATTGGTCAGTAGACCGTACCAACTAATGAATCAGTCAGGGTCTCTCCTTTGAAGTCTTTTTATTGGTCACTAGACCGTACCGACTAATGGATCAGTTAGAGTCTAGATGATGATAGAGTGATGGAGCAATAGAGAGATAAAGAGATAGAGAGAGATGGAGAGATAGAGAGATGGAGAGATGGAGAGATGGAGAGATGGAGAGATGGAGCAATGGAGCGATAGAGCGATAGATAGAGAAATGGAGACATAGATAGAGATGGAGAGATAGAGCGATAGGGAGATGGAGACATAGAGAGATAGAGAGATGGAGAGATGGAGAGATAGATAGAGATAGAGAGATGGAGAGAGAGATGAGAGATGGAGAGATAGAGCAATAGAGAGATGGAGACATAGAGAGACAGAGCGATAGAGAGATGGATAGAAAGATGGAGAGATATATGGAGAGAGAGATGAGAGATAGAGAGATGGATAGAGCAATAGAGAGATGGAGACATATAGAGATAGAGAAAGCTAGAGAGATAGAGTGATGGAGAGATGGAAAGATGGAGCGATAGAGAGATGAGAGATAGAGCCTTCTTGTCATCATTATCAGGATCTTTACCACTGCAGTCCTGGTCCAGGGCATTGCCGTAGTAACCAGGCCTGCAGTCCTGGCAGCGGGGTCCCATTGTGTTGTGGAGACATTGAAGACATTCTCCCGTCACGCTGTCACACGCGTAGCTGTCGGCCGGGCTGATGTTGTTGTTGCAGGGACACTCCTCACACCGGGCGCCGGGCAACGACAGGTCACCATAGAAACCAGGGCGGCATCTGTCGCAGCTCGGACCTGAGATAGTCAGCGTCACATTAAAATGCTAACACGTTGATTACAACTGTACGTAGTGACGAATAATATGTAATATAATAATATCATGAGGAACAAGGAGTACTCCAATGAGGAATGAGGAGTACTCCAATGAGGAACGAGGAGTACTCCAATGAGGAACGAGGAGTACTCCTCGGTATAATGATAAACGAGGAGTACTCCTCGGTATGATGAGGAACAAGGAGTACTCCACAGTATAATGAGGAACGTGGAGTACTCCACGGTATAATGAGGAATGAGGATTACTCCACAGTATAATAAGGAACGAGGAGTACTCCTCAGTATGATGAGGAACAAGGAGTACTCCACAGTATAATGAGGAACGAGGAGTACTCCTCGGTATAATGAGGAACGAGGAGTACTCCACGGTATAATGAGGAACGAGGTATTCATGTACTCGAGATGTACTCTAGCTTAATGAGCAGAGCCACAGGGAATGTGCGGATGCAGAATTTTAATTCTGAATCACGGCTGAAAACTTTAAAAATAAAATGCAGAGATCATCCGGGTTTAACCAGGAACAATAAACCATTATTTATACCCAGACATAAGCATACACAGTTACTACCGGTCTAATCTCCTTAAATGTCATGGTCCAATCAGGACTCTCCGCTCTCCGGACACAGTACTCCTGTCCCTTCCCAGAGTGTATTTAAAAAGTAAGGTCCTACCTGTGTGCCCCTCCCAGCAGTCACATGTCACTCTGAGGGATTGTGGGTCGTGTTGGCAAGAGGTGGCGAAGAAACGTCTGCTTCTCTGAGCATCTGGACACAGGCAGGGCTGACAGGGTGTTCTCGATACAAGGTTACCATAGTAACCCTCCACACACCTGGTCAACAACACAGGACGTCACTAGAAATTAATCTACAGGATGTGCCTGACTCTAGTCCAGGAGAACCCTATTCTATGCCCAACCAGGGGTCATTAGTCAGGTGTTAATGGACACCTGACTCTAGTCCAGGAGAACCCTGTTCTATGCCAGACGAGGGGCCCTTAGTCAGGTGTTAATGGACACCTGACTCTAGTCCAGGAGAATCCTGTTCTATGTCAATCAGGGGCAGCTGTGGCTCAGCGGTAGAGAAATCCCTGGCCCTGCAGTCCCATGTCGAAGTGTCCTTGGGCAACTGAACCCCGACTTGCCCCCGATGCTGCGCATTGGAGTGTGCATGTTTATCTGATGAGCAGGTGGCACCTTGTACGGCAGCCTCGGCCACAGTGTATGAATGTGTGTGGATGGTGAATGTATCCTGTATGATGTAAAAGCGCTTTGAGTAGTTGTTAAGACTAGGTCTATATAAGTGCTATAGAAATACAACACATTTACATTAGTCAGGTGGTTAATGAACCCTGTTCTATGCCCGACAAGGCACCCTCAGTCAGGTGTTAATGGACACCTGACTCTAGTACAGGAGAACCCTGTCCTATGTCCAACCAGGGGTCAGTCAGGTGTTAATGGACACTTGACTTTAGTCCAGGAGAACCCTGTTCTATGCCTGACGAGGGGTCCTTAGTAAGGTGTTAATGGACACCTGACTTTAGTCCAGGAGAACCCTGTTTTATGCCCAACAAGGGGTCCTTATTCCTTTAGTCCCTTTAATACTATGTTCACTTGTTTTAAACCATCACTTTATATTGTGATGCCTTTTACAATCAAAATCTATAGTTACGCTTAAGGCTGTGACTAATACCTGGAACAATCATTCCCATCCCAATGCAAACTTTGTTTACGGCTCCCACTGCAGCTTGTGTGTTAGCGCCACCCTGTGTTTTTCAGAGGACAAGGCACTAAAGAACCAGCAAAATAACACATTCCCATTTTCTTTTAATGTAGCACATTCATTCAGTTATACCAGAACTCCTTCAGTGGGTGTCCTATTTCACTTTTTTATGGACATCCTGCAGCCAATAAGAATAAAGTATTGACCCAGACCATAGATATGAGTGTTATATAACCTGTCACAGTGTGCTCCGGTGGCCTGCTCCCTGCAGTTCAGACACTCTCCGGTTTCTACGTCACACTCCTCTGACAGTCCGTTACATTCACAGGGTCGACAGGAAGGGAACCCCCAGAACCCCCCCTGGCAGCGATCACAGCGTCGACCTGTGACCTCTGGACGACACGCACACTGACCTCTGACCTGATCACACAGCTCCGCTTGCGAACCTTGAGGGTCACACTCACATGCTGCAAACACAACGGTAGAAAAGTGTTTGATGGCCATTCTCATACTTGGTTATGTCTCATAATTTGTTGCAGAATTTCTTATGTTATATTTTTAACAGAATTGGTGCAAAATCAAAGCTTTTCTACCACCTGAAAACAGCTCTGAAATCATCTAATGGTCAATAAACCCATTCTCATTCAGATATATTGAGGCCAAAGGTCAAGGGCCCCCTTCAAAATTTAACTTTTTTATTTCCCAAAAGTTGTTATTTACTGGCCAGGTGCCACTGGATTCCCTAAATTATATAATTTGTTATTATATTATATTATTATATAACATCTTCCTTTAACCAGAGCCTCCTGCAGCCCTTGGAAGACAAAGTCAGCCAGAAAAACCATCAGAAGAACTCATTATGTTGTAACTTTTTGTTTTGGGGTGTTTTGCATGTGAGTTTCTCACGTTTGCAGCCGTCAGGTCCGAAACCAAACGTCAGTGGTGCACAGGTATCACAGCAACGTCCAATCACATTGGGTTTACATTCACAGAACCCTCCCAGGTTACTGCAAGATGGTCCAACAGAGCCGACGACGTTACACCTGCACACTGGCAACAATAAACCAGAGATTCACTTAGAAAGGCGGGCAGCCCTGCTGACATTTACTCTTAATCCCCCAACCCCACCACACTTTGCACTAGCCTTCATCCAGACTTTACATTTGACTATTGCATTCAACACACAACCCCATTCAGCCTTCATTTTCTCATGGTAAACAGCTATTTTTCCATTTATTTGTTTTCTTTATTAATTGTTTCAATTTGTGTTTAACATGTTTATTTATGCAACAATCAGGGAAATTCCACATAAGATTAACTTTGTGTGTCAATAAACCATTTACTGAAAAAAAACCAAGAGATAAAAAAACAACAGGGATAATAAGAAATCTGAAAGTGTAGAATCATTAAATTTATAAAAAAAAAAAAAAAAGCTCAGTTATGGATTTGTGGTGTGATACGTACAAACAGCTCCGTTGTGGACTTGTGCCGACATGCTCTGGATGAGTCCCTCGCAGACTCCAGCCGCGCCCTGCGGGCCGAGCTCAGCAGCCAATCCGACGCAACGAACGTGTTGGAAAGAGTCGAGGTCACGCTGGGAGCAGAAGTCAGGGACAGACTGGACGCTGGGGATCAGACCCATCTGGACACATAGGACACAGTTTCAAGTGGACTGGTCCAAGAATAATGCATCAAAGGTGGAGACAGAGACACACACACACAAACACACACACACACACACACACACACACACAAACACACACACAGTTACTAATTCATACTGCTATGCTCTGACTGGACAGTCACTACATCCTGCTGCTGTGCTCTGATTGGACATTCACTACGTCCTGCTGCTGTGCTCTGATTGGACAGTCAGCATGTCCAACAGATGAAGACTTCCTCACCGAGTCGATCAGGATGTGTGAGCTGGACGAGGTGTCTGATCCCGGCTGTCTGTTGAAGACAACGTTCACAAAGTACCGACCGCCTGTGTTCAGACACAACGCCGAGTCCAGAATACGTCCTCTGCAGACAAACAGGAAACAGATAATTAACTAATAGATACCATGAAACTTCGCCAGTTGATTACTGATTTTAAGAAAAATATATATCTTCCATTACAAGTTTTATGAAATTAAGTTAAATATGCAAATTATTAAGTATCTTGTTAAAAAATTTGCTTTTTTAGGCATATATTTCCAGAACAGATATCCGAACATTGGAAAAAGCCAGGTTCAAATTTCTTGTTTCATTTTGTTGACATATCAGAGTCAAAAGGTTTTACAGGAGGGGGTATCTCTTTTTATCTCTATAAATCACAACAGCAATTGAAAACTCAATCAAACCAAAACTCAACCCCGGAGGGGCGAAGGGAGGAACAAGAGTCAAATGGGGCTTGGGAACTGAGGACAAAGGGAACTCAGGAACTTGGGGACCAAAGTGCTGCGCCCTGCTAGGCATGAGGCCCAGGGCTGCGGACTGCAGCGAAGGTGAAACCCCTCTGGTGGCCGAGCAGGTTGTTGAAGACGCCTTGGAGGCAGCCAGCAAAAGCACAAACCCTGTGGAGGCCGTCAGTGAGGGCAAAACTCCTCTGGAGACCGGGCAATCCGTCGGAGTCCCTCTGGAGGCTGACTGCGAGGGCAAAACTCTTCTGAACATCATTGGAGTGGGCGAAACTCCTCTGGAGACCGGGCAATCTGTCAGAGCCCCTCTGGAAGCAGCTGGTAAGGGCTGACTCCCTCTAGAGACTGGGCAATCCGTCGAAGCCCCTCTGGAGGCCGGACAGGCCAGGGATGGTTGGCTCCCTATGGAAACTAAGCAGGCTGAAGGGTTAGCAGGGCTGAAGACACGTGACAGGTCAGCAGGGCTGAAGACAGGCGACAGGATAACAGGAACAGAAGTCAGACGGGCCGCCGACAAAACGGCTCAGGGGTGACTGACCAAGGCAAAGTTACTGAGGTACCTGACCAAGGCAAAGTCTGAGGTGTCGAGCACCGGCACAGGCACTAGGAGAATGGTCAGCATAGACTCTGGGAGAACAGTCAGCGAAGGCTCTGGAAGAACGGTCTGCATAGACTCTGGGAGAATGGTCAGCATAGACTCTGGACGGCCGGACGTCAGCTGAGATTCTGGGAAGCTGCTGGACAGCACGGTGTAACAGTTCCCAAACTCAACCGGCAAGGGAAAAGTACAACGCATAAAATTAAGGTAATGGGCGGATCTCTGATATCAATAAAAAGGCTATAGTATAGTCCTACCTACTTTATTAAACAACACTTGAATACCCTCAACACCACAACACCCTAATTGCCTTTAAGTTGGCTCAATATACTAGCATGTATATTAAAATAAAAAGAAGACCATGGAATATAAGTTTTAACTGCGTGTATTATAGACACAACTAATTAAACATTGGACACACCCACTCTATACAAACACGTTAAAGCACTCAAAGAATCCCACACATTTAAATACGTTTCCCCCAAAACACCCCAACGTCCCAACAAAATAAATGTCATTCAGTGAACTTCAATAGTCCGGTGGCCTGTTGCACGAAACCAGGATAAGGGATTAAGCTGGGATATTCAAGTTATCCTTTGTGAATTTAGCTTTGACTTGGTTGCATGAAACCAAGTTGAATTAAACCCAGCCAAGTAACCATGGAGATTTATTCTTTGCAGCTAGCCTGGTCCAGAGCAGGCTAACAGCCAGGCTAAGATTAATCCTGGAGTCTCATGTGTTAAATCAGCTGCCGCTCTGATCCGAAATAAACGTGTACAGTTATTCCGTTGTCTTCTGCATGTGTTCTGCTTTATTTTTATTAACATGCATTAGCCTATCTGTCACTATTGTTGTCATGAGTTTGATTTAAACCCTACTATAGCAGTTGTTTAGATGATTAGAAATGGTTGCACTGGCACCCAGATGTGGAGTGGCAATCGGGAGAGTCTGGACTTTTCTCTGTGGGACGGTAGTGTGTCAAGGCTGCCTGGCGTGCGGACGCTGCCCGGTGGCCGCTGCTCGGTGGCCGCTGCTCGGGGGCCGCTGCCTGGTCTGGGGGCCGCTGCCCGGTGGCCGCTGCCTGCCGGCAGACCTGTGCATCACATCAGTGTCCACTCTCTCTGTAAAAGTAGAGATGAGAAGCGCGGCGTCCTTGGTTTGTGCAGCTTCAGGTTTATACAGGACGCGCTCCGGAGATTAAGTGGGACGATGGGGCTATATTCCCAGATATGATATTAATGGCAGACCGGTCAGAGACCAATACATTCATGATTTCATTTTCTTGTTAGTTGTCCTTCTCTAAAGGACTCAATAAGTCTCACATCACTGGACCAATAACGTGGCCTATATACGTATATAGTGTAGTTTACATTCAGCACACAGGGAACACCACAATACTTCTTAATATATTTAATTTGATGCTGTTACTTGTTCTGTGTCAAAAAACACGAATATTGTTTTACACATCTGCTCACAGCATGTATTGAAGTTACTTACTTCTTTTTCTAGTTTTTATCCCTTTCTTATTGTTCTGTATGAACATTAATTGTACAAAGTTATTTAGAATTAGACATAGTTTATAGAGATTTATGCATATGGTTGAAAAACATGTTCTCGCGTTGTGAATAAGGGTTTGAAATTAAGCCTAGAGTCCTTAGGGTACATCTCCAGAGGAACATTAATTCCCTCTGCTCACTTTTAAGGCAAAGTAGGCTAAAAAATAATACATTTTATTTATATTGTGCTTTACATGGTAGGCTACTTAAGACACTTTACGGTAAAACCAGCACATTTATCACATAAAAACAAAACATGAAACTAGCATATTTAAAGCAATTAAAACACCGTGTAGCCTACAACTTTGTAAAATAAAAAAGTGGAGTGATAGGCTAAGTAGTTTTTACATCTTTACGCATTCAGTCAGTCCGCTATAGTCTGTTGGGCTTTTTCTCTCCGTTTGATAACAGCTGTATTTCCCTTTCTGCATATTATATGCTTCACCTGCTCGTTACTTTCCATTAGAAGCTGCTGCTCATTGGGTGAAACATATACCGCATGCGTCGTCTCCATTTCTGCATCAGTAAATCTGTGATCGATACCGTGGTCTATTTAAGAAAGCCATGAACGTGCACTTATCCCAGCTATCTACACCCGGCTTGACATAGCTTCACCTGTTCATCCTGGCTCAGCAAACGTGCAACCGATTAAGCCGCGATGAGCAGATCACACTAAGTCAAGCGGCGCTTTGTCACTTATCCTGGATATCTTTATTCTACTTTCGTGCAACAGGCCCCGGATCCAGAATAGTGAACAAACAAAACATGGCCGGAGAAGCGTGGCGAGAAGACGCAGTTAATACTGTTCACACGGGCAACTTATGCAACTTTGCCACGGTCCGTTCAGCACCAGGGTCGCTGCCGTAGTCCCAAGGAGGAATCCCAATTTTTTATCCACCGAACAAAATACTGTATCCAGTGGTTGGTGTTGCCTGGAAAAAATGCCACGCTGCGCCATCTAAACACAACCGCTTCTTTCCATCATTCTCCAAAGTCCAATCAATCAGCTGATGATGATCCCTTACGTCACAACTCAGTGTCATTTTATAAAAGCATCAATTAGTAAAGCATTTCAAAACAAAGGAAATAATACACCAAAAATCAGACCATACACAATCCGTGTTACCAATCCAGGCCTCTGATAACACAGCTATATATTTTATCTATATGGGAAAAACAACAATACACTCCTGCATGTTCCCCACACATAAAATAGCCGCTACCAAAGATGGACATGGGCAACCATTACAACGGGCTCTGGGCTGGAGAGAAGGACATGGCGTCCGGAGCCATGATGACCCTCACTTCTTCTAGGGCCTCCACGAGTCGCAGAGAATATAGCCAGGCGGGTCTTGTAGCCAGGTAGCTAGTAGGCCGAGAAACAGGCAGGCTGGTTGGCTGCTGAAGCTCTGGAAGGCTAAATTTGCGACCCACAGCCCGGCAGCGAACCTCCATGAGGTGCCAAGCAAAGGCGGGATCCTCATGCAGAGAGCGATAAAACTTAACCATGAATTCACCATGAGAGTCCAAAGGGTGAATGTGAAGCTCAAAAACTGCTGGGTCCATTTGAGGTTGGGTTTTTCAGGCAGATAAAGTAGCGAGGCTTGGACCCAAATGCAGTTAAGTTCAGATACAGAATTTATTAAAAACTTACAAACAGGTGTCCAGAGGTTGGCAGGCATACAAAGAGCCGACACCAGACAAAGACCACGATGATAGAAGACAAGACGACATGAATTATACAAAGATCCCACACCAGACAAAAACCACGACGACAGAAGACAAGATGACATGAATTATACAAAGATCCCACACCAGACAAAAACCACGATGACAGAAGACAAGATGACATGAAGAAAACAAAGATCTGACACCAGACAAAAACCAAGACAACAGGAGACAGGACGACATGAAGCATACAAAGATCCCACACCAGACAAAAACCACGACGACAGAAGACAAGGCGACATGAAGCATGCAAAGATCCCACAACAGACAAAAACCACGACGACAGAAGACAAGACGACATGAAGCATACAAAGATCTGACACCAGTCAAAGACAAGGACTACATAGACCAGGTAACAAGGGACAGGTGACACAAATCACCTGGGCAGACAATCGCAAAAGGCGGAAAACCACAAGACAGGAAGTAAAACTAGACAAAACAAGGGAGAAAACGGAGACTTCAAAATGAAACAGGAACCAGAACACACAGACACTAACAATCATGACAAACAGTAAAGATGACATGTCTTTTCATTAAAAACAAGCTTTACTGTTACATGTCTTCCCATTATAATCATTGTATTCTGATCAGATAGTGTATAATCAATAACTAATAGTGAAAGGTGACCTGACAGCAACCTCTGGTGGTCACTATGTGAACAACGGGGGAAGAGTATCTCTGTATACTAAATTCATCTTATGTTTGCGTCTTTAAGAGAATTTATTTGACAAGTGAAGTTTCTTTTTGCCTTTCCTTCTGATCAAAACACTCTTCTCACCGTTTTCTGACTGAGTCTCACCTGGAGTTTCCAGGAAGAATCAGAGTTTTACTTCCTGTTGGGTGGCTGCGGCATTTGCGGTTGCCTAGCGATGCCGCGATGATGCTGACTGAAGCCAGCCAATCAGACGGAGACTGCAGAGAAAGATCAGTTAACGTTTTAGAACAGGAAGAGAAATTTGTAATTAAAATAAAAAAATAAAAGAATAAAAGTCACGATTAAGGTTAGAGGCCCCGGTGTTTACTATTAATTTTTTCTGTCAGAAGTGATTCAGTTTAATGTATTTTTACAATTAATATCATTGTTTTTTCTATTTTTCTTTCTTTTATGAAACAAAAGATTATAGTTTGTAAAAACGTAGATAAAAACCAGTTAAAACCAAATAAAAACCAGATAAAAACCAGAACCCCGACCACTCTCTATACCTCTGGCTCGTAACGAATCACAAGTTGGTAATCCATAGACGACGGGACGTTGTCCACAGTGAACCTAAGCCCCGCCCCCTCCAACACTCGGACAAACCCCAGACCGGTCCAAGTGATGGGGCGATCAGCTGTCCTCTGACGGGGAACAATCTGCAGGGGGTGACCCGGGTCCAGAGGGAGGCCTCTCTGCTGCAGGATAGAAACAACTATTAGCTAATACTCAGAGCTCAGGACGGCTGTCTCATTGGCTGAAAGCTCAACAGGAAACAGGAAGTAAATCCAACATCCCACCTGTCTCTTCCGGCGGGCGGGTCCTGGAGTCCTCCGAACCAGAACAACTCGTCCGTTAGTGAACTTGAAGTCATAACCCTGGTCTCTGAAATACTTCTCACACCGCGGCAAAGCACCTGGGTTGACCTGGAAACACACACACACACACACACACACACACACACACACACACACACACACACACACACACACACACACACACTACTAAGAGGTGAACACAGAAACATGGAGGCACACAAATGATCTCTCTGATCATCACATGACTCTTCAGTTCCTACCAGAGGAGAAGAAGATGGAGGAGTAGATGGAGGAGAGCTTCCTCCGTGCAGCGGGGCAGTAAGCTCCGCCTCATATAGGAAGTAGTCCAAAAGAGGCAGGAAGTAGCTGGGTGCGGGGGCGGAGCAGTGCCGACCCACCATGTTGGGTAAACACTGACACTGTCCGTCCTCCGGAGAACACCTGGGACAGGAAGTAAAGAATGAGATTAGTTAGGATTTTGTTATCTGGTATTAATAGTTGATTATTGATAAAAATTAATTAATAATAATTAATAGTTGAGACCAATATGTGATTTTAGGATTTGGAACCAACTGATCTTAAGTTTCTTTTCAGCCATTCACTCATTAAACATTTCAAAAGCTGAATAAAATCAGAGGAAACATACGTGGTGCTGTAAGCTCCTCCCACATCGCAGTCGCACGGCGAACACCTGAACACAGAGTTTCCCAAACCCCAGAAACCTTCCTGAATACGAAAACACATTAGTCAGGATCATAACGGAGTCATAATGGCATCATAACGGAGTCATAACAGAGTCATAATGGAGTCACAACAGAATCTTAATGGTGTTATAACGTAGTCATAACAGAATCATGACGGAGTCATAACGGATTGATTGATTTGTTAAAATGAAACCTACCAGACATCGATCACACAGCGGTCCCATTGCCAAATGGTGACATTCACAACTTCCTGTCAGCTGATCACAAGACCCAACACTTCCCAAAAAATGACACCTGCACACTGAAACACACACAGAAAGATGATGTTATATAGTTGAAGTACACTGTATGCTAGTATAGTTCAACTACATATCTAGATAACTTACAAGGAACAGATGTATGGCTAAAAGCAGAACAGAAGACTGAATGAAAGGTAAAACGTTGAACTATGTTGCACATGTAAAGTGTATGCATAGACGTAGATATACGACACTGTTGTCCCCCAAAAAATGCCTAAATAAGTTGTTTCCACAAGCAGCCGTGTAGACGCAGCCCGCTGAGGATGTGCGTAAGGAAAAGTGGCACAGCAGCCGTAGTTAAGCATAACTAATAAAACTAACAAACTGTAGCTCACTCTTGATTCAGGTTCATGTTCCTGTGTTGAGCTGGAGCCTCCAATCAAAGCCAGTCATGTCAGAGGTCTTTAAAATGAACATGAAACTTCTCTGCTCTTTGTTCAATAAAGGTTAAAAAGGTTGAATCAAAGTGATTTCTCACCCTGACAGCCGGCGGGATTTTCCTGTGTCAGATTGAAGAAGCCGTGTTTACAGTGATCACAACGTTGACCCTCCACGTTTTCTTTACAGACGCAATGGCCGCTCAGGGCGTCACAGAGACCGCCGCCCTGAGAACCTGCCGGGTCGCAGTCACACGCTGAAACACAACAGGATGGAAGTTATGAATAAGACTGTTCTCTACCTCTCCGACCATCACTAATCTAAGTTATGAATAAGATTGTTCTCTACGTCTCTATGACCGTCACTACAGTTGTAACAGAATGAGAGTTTTACTTCCAGTTCTCAAGACATAAACAAATGCTCATGATGTTGACTGTAAAATCTGGATGTGGGCCAGCCTTATTCCCCCTCTTGTCAATAAAATCTGCATCAGGGTAAGTCATCCTCTCATCAATAAAATCTGGGTCCGGGTGAGAAGCCCTCTCATCAATAAAATCTGGGTCAGGGTGAGTCGACCTCTCAATAAAATCTGGATCGGGGTGAGTCGTCCTCTTGTCAATAAAACCTGGGTCAGGGTGAGTCGGTCTCTTGTATATAAATTGGGGTTTTAACACACACACACACACACACACACACACACACACACACAGAGTAAATGAATGACCGCAGTTGAAGCATACGAATGCAGCCGTGTGGGTCGTTGGCCGCTCTCTGTGGATCTCGATACAGGAACGGTCGGCATCGGTCACACTGAGGCCCTGTCCTGTCATGACGACAGTCGTCACAGATACCGCCGCTGATGCTGCCCGTTGCGTGGAAACGAGCCAAGTCAAAGTGACACGAGTCTGAGTGACCGTGACAGTTACACCCTGAAAGTGTGAAAGACAAACATCAGGGCATGATTAGGAACGGAAAGAGATTTACAACTGCATGGTTTATGTTTTTAAAGATTTCAGTCCTGCAGATGTTTTTTGTTTTACATCAACATAAAGAAGGTGTTCGTGTTTACTCCTGCAGATGTTGGAGGTTATTTTATGTTTTATATCAACATAAAGAAGATGTTCTAGTTTACTCCTGCAGATGTTGGCGTTGTTTTCTCCTCCAGGCCTCCAGGGGGAGTCGTGGTGAAAGTCCTGACATCTCTCACAGTTATCTCCGGCTGTATTGTGCTGACAACCACATCGACCTTGAACCTGAGCAACAGAAATCACCTGGTGTGGTGAGTTGAACATGTTTATCCACATAGAAACAGTATAATTAGTATTTATCTATTTTCACAGCGGTAAACTGAGAAAGATGTCTCAGGACATTTGTATCCAATGTCACTGATGGTAGGTCAGAGTCAAGTACATTTGGAGAAAATGACTAAAGATTAAAACAGGGTCCTGAACTCTTGCCGAGGCAGCCGATCCAACAGTTTACAGGTGATTAAATCTTCATCACAATGAACATTTAATTGGTTAAAGCAGCACTGTCAAAGTAAATGAGTCTGCATTCATTTTAAAGTTAATATTCTTACTGTATATATTATATTTTTACTGAAAAATGTCAGGTCAGCTGACCGGATCAGAAACCCTTCCAGTCACCTGATTGGATCAGAAACTGTTCAGGTCAGCTGACCGGATCAGAAACCCTTCAGGTCAGCTGATCCGATCAGAAACCCTTCAGGTTAGCTGATTGGATCAGAAACCCTTCAGGTCAGCTGATCGGATCAGAAACCCTTCAGGTCAGATGATCGGATCAGAAACCCCTCAGGTCAGCTGACCAGATCAGAAACCCTTCCAGTCCGTACCATGGCAGTCATGGTAAAGACACCCCCTCGTCCTCCGTCCACAGGCGTACATTGGCTGGCGTGTCCGTAACAGAAGCAGCTTCCTCGGACCACCATGTTGTAAAGAGCGTAGTAATATTTGTCCTGAGGGTTCCTGCGTCTTCGCCCCAGCACCATGTCGCCCAACGTGAATAGACGAGTGAAGTTCACACGGATATTTGTCAAGGTGATCAGATCTGGGGACAAAGGTTAGAAAACATGTCCATTCTCTTTGTCAGAACTGTTTAACACACAGTGGAGAGCCAATCAGAGAGCGGTGTTCTCTGGTGTAATGTCACCTGACCTTGGATGTGTGGTGCGTACGGGTTTTCTATTTCAAATACAGGATCAAGAGCTTTCAGCACCACCTGGTGGACAAACACAATAAAACACATTCTGAATACAATACACATTTTAAAACACACACATAAAACATTTATAAAAGAAGTGGTACAAATGAAAAACAACTGTAATTTAATGTGTCCACAGTTTTTTGGTTCTAAATTTAAACATTTCCTGTGAAGATGTTTTTAATCTCTGGTTTGGTAAAATTTGGCAATATACAACAGGACCCCCAGTGTTAAAAGTGACAGGAAAAGGTCCTGACGATGTTAACAATGACTGAGAACATTTGACAGCACGAATGTTGTGGTGTGTTTTGATGTGTGTATTTCGGCATACTAGGGTCCACAAACAGAATCTCTGTTTCAGATACTGGGTTTAACTGGAAAGATTACACTCTTGATAGACTGAGGGCATTTAGAGGATGTCTGGCTGAAACTTTAGATACATAAACTAGAGACTGAGGGCATTCAGAGGATGTCTGGCTGAAACTTTCCTGATATAAACTAGAGACTTATGGCTTTTAGAGGATGTCTGGCTGAAATATGGGGTACCAAATATAAAAGATAAAAGCAATAAAATAAAAATGAAATAAATGGAAAAAATAAGATAACTAAAATGCACTGCCAGCATACGTTAAAAGTATACACATAAGATCAACACTCTACCTGGTGTTAAAGGCCAAAGAAAGAGGGGGGGTAAGAAGAAAGGAGGCCTGTCTAATGTGAATGAGACAGAGAGTAGGCCTCTCTAATGTGCATGAGACAGAGAGGAGGCCAGTCTAATGTGAACGAGACAGAGAGGAGGCCTCTCTAATGTGCATGAAGAGAGAGGAGGCCTGTCTAATGTGAATGAGACAGAGGGGAGGCCTTTCTAACGTGCATGAGACAGAGAGGAGGACTGTCTAATGTGCATGAGAACAGAGAGGAGGCCTGTTTAATGTGATTGAGACAGAGGGGAGGCCTATTTAATGTACAGAGGCAGGCCATTCCAATGTTTTGGACCCAAAAACCAAACGCCTGGTCCACCCTTAGCTTCAGCCTAGCTTTGGGCACCGTCGGGAGCAGCTGGTCAGCCTACCTGACAGATCGGCTGGGGGTGAAGGGGTGCAGCAGCTAAGAGAAGTAAGGGGGCAAGGCCATTGAAGGCTTTAAAGCAAATAAAAGAATTTCAAAATGAATCCCCAAATGGACGGGCAGCCAGTGAAGTGTTTAAAACAGTCTTAACCCTTGTGTTGACCATCGGATCACAGGGACCCGTGCAGTTTATTTGACTTTTTGCATTGGCCGTTGGGTCCCAGGGACCCATGCTTGTTTAATTTCATGTCATGTCTACTACCGCAGACGTGGCCCGTATTCTATAGTATTTCACTTCTACCGTGGCCTCGTCCTTTGGGTCTCCAGGATCCGGGCCAGTATTATATAGTAATTCTTTGTCTTCTACCGCACCATCGGCCTTTGGGTCTCTGGGATCCATCCTGCATTTGACTGTTTTTTTCCACTACCGCGGCATCGGCATTCAGGTCTCTGGGACCCGTCCTGTATTAGACTGTTTTTCACTTCTACCGGGGCCTCGGCCTTCAGGTCTCCAGGACCCTGGCCAGTATTCTATAGTATCTCTTTCTCGTCTACCGCGGAATTGGCCTTCGGGTCTCTGGGACCCGTCCTGCATTTGACTGTATTTCACTACTACAGGCCTTTGAGTCTCTGGGACCTGGGACAGAATGCGATTGTATTTCTCTATTACCACCACATCGGCCTTCGGATCTCTGGGACCCGTCCTGTATTCAACTGTATTTTTCCACTATTGCGACATTGGCATTCAGGTCTCTGGGACCCATCCTGCATTCAACTGTTTTTTTCCACTATTGCGACACCGGCATTCGGGTCCCTGCGACCCGTACTGTATTTGAATGCATTTCACTTCTACCACGGCCTCGTCCTTTGGGTCTCCAAGACCCGGGCCAGTTTTCTATAGTATTTCTTTCTCTTCTACTGCAGCATCAGCCTTTGGGTCTCTGGGACCCATCCTGCATTTTGACTGTATTTCAATACTACCGGACAAAATTCAATTGTATTTCTCTATTACCGCGGCATCGGCTATCGGGTGTCTGGGACCCTTCCTATATATGACTGTATATTTCCACTACCGTTGGTGCTACATGGCCAAGAGGAACAGGAACATGGTGCTGCTGAGCACGCTACACATGGGGGACGCGCAGGCCAGTGGTGGCAGGCAAGCCAAACCCGACATCACCCTCTACTACAACCGCACCAAGGGCGGCGTGAACAACCTGGACAAGCTCGTCGGCACGTACAGCTGCTGCAGGAAGACGGGCTAGCCCCTCGCCGTGTTCTACAACATCCTCAACGTGTTGGCCTACAATGCCTTTGGGCTGTGGCAAGAGCTCAGGCCCGAGTGGATGCGCGGCAAGCTCAACAGGAGGAGGGCGTTTCTCGAACAGCTGGGAAGGGCGCTTTTGACTCCGCACATCGAGAAATGACGGCATCTGCCTCGCACGGAGGCCTCCGCCGCGCTCGTCAAAGCCGTGGCGGTGAGGTCCGGAGGCGGGAGCTGGCGTTCAGCGAGGCCGAGAGACTCGCAACAACGACGGTGCCGAGGGTGCCGAAGCTCGACCGAGAGCGCGACTGTGTAAGGCTGCTGCAAGAGATACATCTGCGGGAGCTGCACGTGTGAGATGTGAGTAGAAAAATATATAGTGTAAGCGAGCTAAAAAATAAAATAATGAAATACAGCAGGGCAGTTGACGCGAAATTATACACATGAGGGTCCCGGGGACCCGGAGCACAACACGAGTGTAGTAGAAAAGTCAATACACTGAAAAAGTCCCCGTGACACAAAGGATAATACGAAGGTTAAAGGTGGCATCAAATGTGGGAAAATACTAACTGGAACAAACTAAAATGTACCTTTAATCTATTCTGAATAAAAACCCTTTGGGATACTTGTGCTGTGTGAGATGTGAGTAGAAAATGATATTCAATTCAAGGAGTTTTTATTATCCCAGAGGGGCAATTTGTTGTGCAGCAGCATGTAACATAAATAACACACAGGTTATACAAGACAACAGCCATACATCTAGAAACAAAAAAATACATACTTATTAAAATTAAAACATTGACTTATTAAAAAAGACTATAGCAGCAGGGACAAAAGAGTTTTTGTGTCTGTTTGTCCTGCATTTAGGCTGACTGAATCTGTGGCCAGACGGCAACAAGATGAAGCAGCTGTTCAGAGGGGTGACTGGGGTCAGCCCGGACTGACTGGGCGTTCTTGAGGGACCCTGTCTCATAGACAGAGTTTAAGTCAGTCAGAGGGTTATGGGAAATCTTGCCACACACCTTAACTATATATTGCAGCCTGTTCTTGTTTTTAAGCGTGAGGGACCCAAACCAACTCACAACATACAATGTAAGTGAGCAAAAAAAACAAAATAAACAAGGGCAGTTGACCTGAAATTATACACATGAAGTCCCCGGGACCCAGAGGACCTGAACAATTCCCCGCGACATGAAGGACAATACAAGGGTTAAGGAAATGTTAAATTATAGTAAGCAATATAGTTGCAATCTCACTATTTACAAGATGTACAGCTAACATGTGGGAAATCTACACAACCTTATTTGTTGATAACATATAGTATTACCACGGAGGTCACATGAAGTGCTTTTATTCTAAAGGAGCCTACACACACGTTGTCTGTTATCTTAAATGATGAGATGACCATGAGATGACATGCTGACGTTTGGTCACTTTCTTGTTGCAGCATTTCGAGCAGTGAATGTTCACAGGAAAAAAACATTTGAAGCCACGACACTAAGTGGTGTGTGTGTGTGTGTGCATGTGTGTGCATGTGTGTGCGTGTGTGTTACCTCTCCATCAGTGGATGGATCTGAACCGGAATACCTGCTGTCACAGACCACGTCGTCAACGCTTTTGGCCGGCTGATTGGACACTGAAGGGAAATGAAGCAAACAGTCTTCTGCAAAATAACGAAAAACTTTCCAGCTTCGTCCAAAATCCTTCGATCGCTCCACCAACATGGCCGCCGGACGGAAACTCTGCAGACAGGACATGACAGCAGACAAGATTTCTATGTTGGTTCACATGTTCCTTAATTTCCTTTGGAATTAATAAAATATTTATCTATCTACTGTTGCAAGGACCATGTGATTCAAACAACCCATTTTATACACACTTTTAGTTGATTAGTTTTACTCTAGTTTATGAGTGCTTAATCTACAGGACAGTCAATTTCTCTTTAAGGATTGAAATAATCAGCTGTGATGTCTAAACCATCCGAGGTACACTGACTACGAGTTGTGATGCTGTAAAACCAAGAAGATACAAAACTCTTTATATCTGCATTTAATTACATGTCAATGGAGATACTGAATGGGGCAAATCACTTTGAGAATCAGAGGAAAGGGGCGCTTGCTGCTCAATAAGATAACAAGAAGACACAGAAACTGGGAGAGGATCAGTACACCTGACTCCTGAAACTGTCAAAAAGAAAGCATCAGCCAATCAGAGTTAGAGAAGTATGTTAGCCTGTTGTCCTCTAAGAATTCATCTGGAAGTTGTGTGTGTGTGTGTGTGTGTGTGTGTGTGTTTGGTGGTTCACCTTGAAGGTGAGGACCAGGTGACTGAACTGGAACATGGTCTCCAGATCCAGCTGAATGCTGACCTCATGAATTCCTGCAGACAACACAGCGTTAGTTACTTATGGGAATGATGTATTCTCCAATCATTATCTCTGCTCCGTCACCAGCTTTCAGAAAAAGAACTGCTTATTGTTTTGATATAAAACCAGAGGAAGAAAAACACTGGGCGCTTCCTATTTTGCCAGAGGGGCAATTTGTTTTTGTTTTGCCTCTCTGGGAACCATCACCTTATCGTGGTGGAGAGGTTTGTGTGTCCCTATGAACCTGAGGGCTGTGTTGTCTGGAGCTTTGTGCTCCTGGTAGGGTCTCCCATGGCAAAGAGGTCTCGGGGGAGGGGCCAGACAAAGAATGGTTCAAAAACCCTAATGGAAGAACACGGAAGGGATAGAGAGACCCCGCCCGGAGGAAGCCCGGGGCCCCCGTCTGGAGCCAGGCCCAGACGGTGGGCTCGACAGCGAGCGCCTGGTGGCCGGGTTTACCACGGAGCCCGGTCGGGCACAGCCCGAATAAGCGACGTGGCACCTCTCCCTCCTGCCCATGGGCCCATCACCTGTGGGAGGAACCAAAGGGGTCGGGTGCGCTGCGACATGGGTGGCAGCGAAGGTCAGGGGCTTCGACGGACCAGACCCGGGCGGTGGAGGCTGGCTCTGGGGACGTGGAATGTCACCTCTCTGTGGGGGAAGGAGCCGGAACTTGTGCGGGAGGTGGAGCGCTACCAGTTAGATCTGGTGGGGCTTACCTCTAAGCACAGTCTCGGTTCTGGAACTGTACTCCTGGATAGGGGTTGGACTCTGTCCTACTCTGGAGTTGCCCATGGTGTGAGGCGCCGGGCGGGTGTGGGGATACTCACAAGTCCCCGGCTGAGCGCCGCTGCGTTGGAGTTTACCCCGGTGGACGAGAGGGTCGCCTCCCTACGCCTGCGGGTGATGGGGGGGAAAACTCTGACTGTTGTTTGTGCATATGCACCAAACAAGAGTTCGGAGTATTCGGCCTTCTTGGAGACCTTGAATGGAGTCCTGTATGGGGCTCCAGTAGGGGACTCCATAGTTCTGCTGGGGGACTTCAACGCACATGTGGGTGATGATGGAGATACTTGGAGAGGCGTGATTGGGAGGAACGGCCTCCCTGATCTAAACCAGAGTGGTTGTCTGTTGTTGGACTTCTGTGCTAGTCATGGATTGTCCATCACAAACACCATGTTCGAACATAGGGATGCTCATAAGTGTACGTGGTACCAGAGCACCCTAGGCCAAAGGTCAATGATTGATTTTATAATCGTTTCATCTGATCTGAGGCCGTATGTTTTGGACACTCGGGTGAAGAGAGGGGCAGAGCTGTCAACTGATCACCATCTGGTGGTGAGTTGGGTCAGGGGGTGGGGGAAGACTCTGGACAGACCTGGTAAACCCAAACGGGTAGTGCGGGTGAATTGGGAACGTCTGGAGGAGGCCCCTGTCCGACGGACTTTCAACTCACACCTCCGGCGGAGCTGGGCATCCCTGTGGAGGCTGGGGGCATTGAACCTGAGTGGACAATGTTCAAAGTTTCCATTGCTGAAGCTGCGGCGGCGAGCTGTGGTCATAGGGTCTTAGGTGCCTCAAGGGGCGGTAACCCACGAACACCCTGGTGGACACCGGTGGTCAGGGAAGCCGTCCGACTGAAGAAGGAGTCTTTCCGGGATTATCCCGGAGGACTCCGGAGGCAGTTGCAGGGTACCGATGGGCCCGAAGGGCTGCAGCCTCTGCCGTGACAGAGGCAAAGCAGCGGGTGTGGGAGAAGTTCGGAGAAGACATGGAGAAGGACTTTCGGTCAGCACCAAGGTGCTTCTGGAAAACCGTTCGCCACCTTAGGAGGGGGAAGCGAGGAATCATCCAAGCTGTATACAGTAAGGATGGGACGTTGTTGACCTCAACTGGGGAGGTAATAGAACGGTGGAAGGAGCACTTTGAGGAACTCCTAAATCCAGCCGACACGCCCTCTGTGGTAGAGGCAGAGCTGGAGGATGATGGGGGATTGTCGTCAATTTCCCTGGTGGAAGTCGCTGAGGTAGTCAAACAACTCCACAGCGGCAAAGCCCCAGGGATTGATGAGATCCGTCCAGAAATGCTGAAAGGTCTGGGTGTGGAGGGGATGTCTTGGTTGACATGCCTCTTCAACATTGCGTGGAAGTCTGGGACGGTGCCTAAGGAGTGGCAGACCGGGGTGGTGGTTCCCCTATTCAAAAAGGGGGACCAGAGGGTGTGTGCCAATTACAGGGGTATCACACTTCTCAGCCTCCCTGGTAAAGTCTACTCCAAGGTGCTGGAAAGGAGGGTTCGGCCGATAGTCTAACCTCGGATTGAAGAGGAACAATGTGGATTCCGTCCTGGCCGTGGAACAACTGATCAGATCTTCACTCTCGCAAGGATCTTGGAGGGGGCCTGGGAGTATGCCCAACCAGTCTACATGTGTTTTGTGGATCTGGAGAAGGCGTATGACCGGGTCCCCCGGGAGAAATTGTGGGAGGTGCTGCGGGAGTATGGGGTGAGGGGGTCCCTTCTCAGGGCCATCCAATCTCTGTATGACCAAAGCGAGAGCTGTGTCCGGGTTCTCGGCAGTAAGTCGGACTCGTTCCAGGTGAGGGTTGGCCTCCGCCAGTCACCAATCCTGTTTGTAATATTTATGGACAGGATATCGAGGCGTAGTCGGGGCGGGGAGGGGTTGCAGTTTGGTGGGCTCGGGACCTCATCGCTGCTTTTTGCAGATGATGTGGTCTTGATGGCGTCATCGGCCTGTGACCTCCAGCACTCACTGGATCGGTTCGCAGCCGAGTGTGAAGCGGCTGGGATGAGGATCAGCACCTCTAAATCTGAGGCCATGGTTCTCAGCAGGAAACCGATGGAGTGCTTTCTTCGGGTAGGGAGTGAGTCCTTACCCCAAGTGAAGGAGTTTAAGTACTTTGGGGTCTTGTTCGCGAGTGAGGGGACCATGGAGCGTGAGATTGGTCGGAGAATCGGAGCAGCTGGTGCGGTATTACATTCAGTTTATCAATGTAATACCAGGCATGTCCAGTTGGGAGGAGGCCTCGGGGAAGACCCAGGACTAGGTGGAGAGATTATATCTCCAACCTGGCCTGGGAACGCCTCGGGATCCCCCAGTCGGAGCTGGTTGATGTGGCTCGGGAAAGGGAAGTTTGGGGTCCCCTACTGGAGCTGCTGCCCCCGCGACCCGATACCGGATAAGCGGATGAAGATGGATGGATGGATGGCTTCCTATTTGAATATATATATATATATATATATATATATATATATATATATATATAAATAAATAAAATAGAGAGCTGTGAGTTTGTTACGCTTCCTGTGATGGTTGGCTGCATTAAAAAGCCTGAGAGGAAGAAACACTTAAACCAACTCTGCTTGGACATTTTAAAACGAACCATTCTCGGACTGCCACCATTTCATTTTCCTCTCGGGGTCAAAGGTCGTAATGACGTTCTCGATGCGGTGGCTGTTGGGGTTGCTATGGAGATTGTACGGCAGCTGAGAATCACACGTGAAACATTTTCTCTTCTCCTGAAGGAAGAGAACAAATATTAATAACGTGATTCTTAATCACTAACATCCTGAACTGTCAAAGTCTCATTTTCTTCAGCAGTCTGATTATTTAACCCATTTTAATGCAAGATAACGTTTTTAAATAATCACCTTTTATTTTGATTATTGGTCAGTGATCTGATTTCTTCTGCAGCTGCTGAACTGTTGTAAAAATCCCATTACATGCAGTAACTTTCTCTACTCTGTAGAAATTTAGAATGTTTGTTTTTATCTCTGCTGTGCAGAGGAGAACACAGTTTTTAAAGAAACACGTCTGTGAGAGAATGAAGATTGAATGGAATGAAGAGACAAGAAAATGCAGTCATGAGGAAAAGTGATTGCTCAGGGTGGAAATAACAGCACTGGATAATAAAGTGACAGATCAGAACATGTTTCAGTTTGAAAGTCAGAGTACGAGCCAGAAACAGTCAATCAGAAATAGAGAAAACAAGTTTTCAGAGAGAGAACA
The DNA here is from genome assembly GCA_013375575.1 of Percina caprodes. Classification (NCBI taxonomy): domain Eukaryota; kingdom Metazoa; phylum Chordata; class Actinopteri; order Perciformes; family Percidae; genus Percina; species Percina caprodes. The sequence continues at coordinate 365,506 of JABXJD010000451.1, forward strand.
GAGTTTACATGCAGAATCCTTTACCTTGGCATGCTCTGCCCTTACCCACGTTATAAGGCAATGCGTTCTAATCAACAGCTTGTATCAAACAGAGTTATGCACATCAATTTATAAGCTGCACTGAAAGAGAGAATCCTTTACCTTGGTATGCTCTGCCCTTACCCGCGTTATAAGGCAAGAAATCTCACAAAATCAGGGAACTGCTGGCCCCTCACAAGACAGTTAAGTTTAATAATAATAATAATAATAATAATAATAATAATAATAATAATGTATCCTTTATTAGTCCCACAAAGGGAAATTCCAATGTGGCAGTTAAAGAGTGAGCCAGGTACCAAGCACCCCGAGGTGACATCCTTTCAGAGGCTGTTACAGTTCAGTCTAGACACCAATGTGACCATTAGAAGAAAAAAAAAGTTGTGGTTTGTGGTAAGACAGCGGTCACCCTAAATAATACTCTAGGAGATGAGCTACCGTTTCCTTGGCTTCGTCCAGGACATGAACTCTGCTCCCCCCCTTAAAAGGTTAGGGTACCACTGACCTACCCCCCCTCTTAAACAGCAGCAGTCAGTGCACTGTGGACAGTGATAAATAGGTGGAATACATACGGATTACAATGCTTTCCTTTTCAGAGCTATATGCATGAATACTTTATGAGAACAGGCTTAAAATAAGGTGACCTCTGACCTCCAGGTACCCGAGGATGCAGTAGTTTTCTGGTCCGTCCAGACCGCAGGTAGACGAGGCTGACAGCTGTGCTGCGCGACCCACCATCAGGTCACCAAGCTGGGGGTTACAGGAGCCCCCGGGACACTGGTCCTGGAGGTCCTGAAGCAGAGCTTCTGGAAGAAAAACTGCAGAAATATAGATGGGTCAGTGGATTTTAAATTCTAGTCTTGAATCTATCTGAATTTTAAATCAATGTGTGCAAATAGATTCAGCAGACAAAAAAGACAAGTTTGGTGTCAGAGATGATTACATCAGAATACAGACTTCAGGAATCATAACATATCATTTATACGTTTTTAAATCCAAATGCCTCAGAAACAAAATGACAAGTAGAGAACAAGTTATTACTTGTCCTTGTTAAAAAGTGATCTGATTCTACTTCCTCTACCCACCTTACCAAGGTCTGGCTTCACCACATATGCATCCTGGGACAGGAGAAAAACATCCAGAAAAACATCCTCTGGGATGTTTGTTTCCACTATTTTAAACCAATCAGATTGGTCCAGGGTGAGCTAAGCTCTGCTGAATAGTCTGAGGAAGGAACCCCCCGCTAAGGAAAACTCCTCATACAATATTACATGTAGTAAACAGTTATACACAATACAGTAAGGTGAGCTATTTCATTTATTTATTCTCAACTGCACTATTTTAAATATGCATATTCATAATATATATATCTAGATATTTATATTTTGCAGTTTTTTAGACTTGGTATACTTATATTTATCACTCTACATGCTCTGCACACCCATACAAGCATTTTTATTTATATAGCTTGATTTTCTATGGTGTTTTTATGCTATATTTTTTAAGCTATGAACTTTGCAAGTAATTTCGTTCTACAGTGTACTGTGGAATGACAATAAAGAAATCTTGATTATTAAAAAAAAAAAGAAAAAAACTGCTGAGTTCAATGACACCTCGCACAATAGTGTGCAACAAACAGGTCAATAGTTATTAAAGGGGACGTGGCTTAAGCATATGGGGCGGGGGAACCCATCACTATTTAACTATTTCGTTTGACAAGAGTTTACTTTACACGTTTACAAGTCATGGAAGAGGGCGTGGTCTGTGTACATGGGCGTGGCTATAGTATAGGGTGTGGCTCCATATCAAAGTTTCATGTAAATCGGAATAACGTTTGCCGAGATACAGTGGTTCCTGTTTCAAGAGCCGCCCACAGGAAGTTGGTTCTTAATAACTCTGGCATTGTGTTAGCTATCAAAATAATATTGATGACTTTTAGTCCTGAGGGTCCACCGAGTGCATGGCTGAAACTCATTTCTCTGTCTTACCCCTACCCCTTACCTTTAGTGTTGCACGTTCATATGAGATAATGCTATCCCTGCAGGTCTAGCCCACTCTATAATTTACAGATAGAGGAGGTCTAGACCACACATTTACAAGGACTCAACAGTTCTAGTAGTTCCCTCCAGAGCAGCAACAGGCATCGGACTGTTCTGGAATATCAGAACAGCTGTAGTTAATTTGTTTGTTTTTGGTCTTATACATTTGATTTTCTTTACATGTGTGCAACATGCAAGTTATGGTTCAATAGTGGATAATGGTTCTGTAATATAATATATTTTTATATCATGTTTTTGCCTATTGTGTTTAATTTATTGGGTAACAAAGATTTTTGGTAAAGAAAGTGTTTCTAAATATCCATGACATTCAAAACGGTGATAACTGAAACAGGAGGAGTTAGACAAAGGAGATTTCCCATAAATCGCGATTTGGCAAATTAATAAAAAGATTCTAACAGTGCCATTCTAACATTCACTCACATTTTGGCGTGGATGCTCAAGCCCCAATGCGGTACGTCTGTGTCATGTTTCGTGGCAATCGGAAAAAAGATACGCAACCTACTGTTTCAAAAGCCTCCTACAGGAAGTTGGTCCTCTATAACGTACATTTGTACAAGTTCAAATCAAAGTTCTTTTGATAACTTTTTGTCATCAGGGTCCACTGAGTCTACTGGTACAAATGTGTTCAGATTGGACTCACGCTCTAGGAGTTACAAAAACTAGATTTTGCACATGGCTAATTTGCTGATTAATTAAAGAAATCAAAAAAGCGCCATCTTTACGCTGATTGATGGCAAATTTGCCACACAATAAAATAATACATAAAAAAAAAAACATACATGCTCAATACTCTGAATCCTTTCTTTCTACACAAATATGATCAATTATCATATGTTACATGATGTTCCCCATCTCTCTTCACTTCCTTCCTTCCATATGAGTCAGGGGTGTAAACAATGAAATGTGACAAGCTGAACTCACGGGTGAAGAAGATGAAGATCATGTTGTTTTCACAGGGCTGATGGTCTGTGGAGGACGAACATAATGAGTTAAACTGTATAATTCCTTGTCTGGATCAGATCTCTCCAGAAGTCTTATCTCTTTAAACAAAGAAAACACAAACCAAGAGTTCTGATCTCAAACAGAAAAATCTCAAAGCCAACATTGATCAACAGATACAGAACAAAACTAAACTGATCAACCATCAGGGAATAACACAACAATCAGAGATCATGAGGTCATGACTGTTATATAAGCTGGCAAACCGGGTACTTTAGGAACCAGACATAAAAATAACCAAATACCCCAGACATCAAAACTAGAAGAGACCCCTTGATATTAAAAAGCTCTGATGTAAAGAGCAGAAAAGAAAAACGTTGTATAAATTCTGCAGATTTTCCTTCTATATCACAGTTGAAAACTACCAAATGAATGAAATGATCAGCTGATTGTGTTTGTGTCTGATTAATATTATTATGATTATTATGATTATTACTACAGGAGGCAGAGACTCTGCTCTGCATAGCCTCAGCAGCAGAAGGAATAACTGTACAGTGAATGAGTTTAAGTATTGACAGAACATTCTTGATCTTATCTTTCCCTTTCTCACCTATCTCCTCCACAATCTCCTCCGCAATATCCTGAATCCTCCGAAATCTTTTAATGTGGAGAGAAGAGGCTGCCAGGGAAACAAACACACACACACACACACACACACACACACGCACACACACACACACACACACACACACACACACACCTAAATGCATTGCTTAAAAGGTATTTTAATCCAGTCATAAGGTCATTCAGATGTTTTGTCTGATAATATGAGCGTGAGACTGCCTGACAAACGTTATGCTTTAAATAACTTTAATATTAAATTCATATTATGTTAACAGTGTGCATCATTCTAAATGTCTCCGGACACATTGAGGTAAAGTGACGTGAAGCAGAGCTGAACCAGGAGAACACGGAGCCCCTCCAGGGACTGCTGAACTTTAACGGGAATGCTTGGGCCTCTGCAGCTCTGAGGATTTACTGCTGCATGACAGAGTGATTAACGGCTCCTTCAAACTGTTTCATACCAACCCTTCACACTTCTTTCAAAACAAGATGTATAAGTATATTCCTAGTTCAGTACATTCTTAAATTAAAATATTCTATAATCCATTATCAACGATAACGATAACATAAATAAACGTTTAGTCTCTTAACGGATCTGTGAAGTAAAGAGAGACGTTTATTATTATTTCAATATAAAATGATTAAAAAATATACATTTAATTCCATTGAGCTTTACCACCATTATAAAGTTAATTTAAAGGGACATTTCACCATTGGAAAGATGAATACATCTTTAAATTGGGTCTATATAGTAGAAATGTGAATTTTCTGTAGAAATATGTGCCCTCTAGGCCGGGAAAAGCCAGAAAATGTGTTTTTGGGTCATGTGGAGGAAAGACACCTAATCCCAGAATGCACTTGCTTTACGAGTCCACTCCCATGCCACGCCTAGCGTTTCCAGACATAGACAACTCAACTCTAGTGTGTTTTATCGTCATTTCAACCATGTTTTGCCGTGGCTCTAGTGGTATTACACATTTAAAATATATTAAAATGACCTCACCTAAAAACGACACACAAAACATTTAGTGCGCACACATTATAGGCTCCGTAAAGTTCAGCTAACGCACAGTTAGCATTAGCACTTGGAGTATAAACACAGCTGTGGCTACGTCGTCATTTAACAGTCACAAAGTCCACCAGCGTTTAGCAGTTAGTTGGATACAAGCCCCCCCAATGTCTGCACCAGTCCATCTGCTTGGTAACACAGCCCACCAGAGAAGCATCTGCTGCAGGTCTGGTAGCTGGATAGTCCTAACACTGTTGGTAAGCCATGTTTCCAAAGCAACAAAAACAGTCTTTCAACTTGTGTTGGAAGTTTGTTGAAGTTGGATGTAGTCTTTCTACCTAGCTAGCTCATACTCCTACCCTCCTTCCGCAGTTCACCGAGGACGATGTCCCCTTACCGGCTAGCGTTAGCTTTTTACCTAGCTAGCTCATACTCCTGCCCTCGTTCCGCGGTTCACCGTGGACAATGTCCCCTTACTGGCTGGCATTAGCTTTCTACCTTTTAAATGTTTGCTGCTGAAATCCTCAAGATGGCTGACACTTGGCTTGCTTCTGCTCGTGTCGGGTGAAGATGACAGTCCAACCCCCAATGGGCTGAAAACATGCAGAACTAGCTGGCTGTAGTCCAAAGACTACTAGATGATGCTAAATGATGAGTTTTACATCTTCAGAGGCTTTTTCCACACTCACAATACAGAGAAATCTTTTTAACAATTTTTATGTTTGTCTGGTTTACTTATTATTATTTGTTGTTTGCCTCAAGGAACATTAAAGTCCCCCTAGAAAATGGTTCCACCATTTAGAATTTTTTGAAAAACACATTTTTGAGATCTCCTTCTACACCATAGAGCCGATTGCCACTAAATATTCAGTGAATCACTGATGGATCAAGCTTATTACTATTTATATAAAGCATGTCCATATCTCAATTACTTTTCAAGATTAAGTATATTGCAGTCTGACACATAAAATCACGGCTGAAACACTTCATCAAGCTAATGAAACTTCCAATATTATAAACCATCAGCAGGTAATTTACAAAATGTTTAACTTCTCCAGAAAAACAACAGGGATGACCAACAGGGTCGAGTTTCATTCATTATAAAACTGTTGAAAAAGAGAGTGGACTTGAGCCTACCTGCTTCTGCTGCCTCACTGAGAAAACTAACACATCTGGGCAGGTAACAGCACACCTGAGACACATGTAGCCTCAGGCTTTTTCTGTCAATGAAAGAGGGGGGAGCAGGGGGAAAGGCAAGGCAGCTTTATTTGTAGAGCACATTTCAGCAACAGGACAATTCAAAGTGCTTTACACAAAATCAGTTAAAAACAATAAAAACAGTTAAAAGAAAATAAAACCCATAAAAAAACAGAAGAAACATTCCAAAATAAAAACAGATAAAACACAGGAATAAAAGTTACAGTGCAGTAGAAGAGATTCAACATTAAAGAAATGAACATCATTTAAAGAAAGGCAACATCAAAAAGAAAGGTCTTCAGCATTGATTTAAAAGAACTGAGAGTAGCAGCAGATCTGCAGGTTTCTGGGAGTTTATTCCAAATATGAGGAGCATAGAAACTGAAAGCTGCTTCCCCCTGTTTAGTTCTGACTCTAGGGACAGAAAGTAGACCTGTCCCAGATGACCTTAGAGGTTTGGGGGGGTCGTAGTGTACTAGCAGATCAGAAATGTATTTTGGCCCTAAACCGTAAAGGAGAGGTTTTACAGCAATGAGAGAGAGAGAGAGTTTTATTTATAGTATCAATTCATGACAAGAGTTATCTTGAGACACTTTACACATAGAGTAGGTCTAGACCACACTCTATAATTTACAGATAGAGTAGGTCTAGACCACACTCTATAATTTACCTGGACCCAACAGTTCTAGTAGTTCCCTCCAGAGCAACAAGTGCAACAGTGGCGAGGACAAACTCCTTTTAGGAAGAAACCTGGGACAGACCCAGGCTCTTGGTAGGCAGACTCTGACGGGGCTGGTGGGGGAGGGGGGGTGTTGAAGAGTGGCAATAACAGTCCCAGTAAAAGATAATGGAACAGTGACTAAAAAAATAGTTTGGAGCAGAGCCGCAGGAACATTTTTAATTGGGGGTGCTGACAAATTTTCAAAGTTTAAAACTCCATACTCCACAAGCCGGAAAACAAGAATAACGTCCATAATACAAGACAGAACCAGGGCACTAGGCACGGGTAACGCGAGACATAGGCACACGGCTCAATACTACAGAATATGCCTTCTATAAGCTTAAAAACACAAGGGTATAAAACACATCAATGAATTTTATTAAATCAAATCAAAGTGAAGCAAGCCAGTCTGATCCTCCGCCACTCTCGGCTGGTTGCCACGGTTCCCACACACGCAGTCCTGACACTAACATTGAAATAGAGAAATGCAGCCTTGAGTTTTTGTAGCACAGCAATAGCAAATTAAATGCATAAAGATATTCAATTCAATTAAATTCAATTTTATTTATAGTATCAATTCATAACAAGAGTTATCTCGAGAAACTTTACAGATAGAGTAGGTCTAGACCAGATAGAGTAGGTCTAGACTACCCTCCAGAATTTACAAGGACCCAGCAGTTCTAGTAGTTTCCTCCAGAGCAAGCAACAGTGCGACAGTGGAGAGGAAAAACTTCCTTTTAGGCAGAAACCTCGGACAGACCCAGGCTCTTGGTAGGCAGTGTCTGACGGGCCGGTTGGGGTTAGAATGAAGAGTGGCAATAACAAAAATAGAAAAAATAGTTGTTCTGTGTAGTACTTCTTTGTAGTAGTTCATGGCATAGCAGGGCACTGTGCGGCATTACAAGGCACAGCAGGACGTAGCAGCCATGGCGACAGCTGCTACCCTGATTTTGGAGCCTCCCTGATCCGAGGGAACATGCTGGGGAAAAAAGAACATAAGGACTCCGGGGAATGACTCCCCAGAGCTAGGTTAGTAACAAGCATTTCTGGGACATGGATGCACGTAAATGGAAAGATAGAAAGATAGAGGAGAGAAGAGCTCAGTGTGACAAAGGAAGTCCCCAGCTGTCTAAAACTATTACAGCATAACTAGGAGAGACAAGGTAAAGAGAGGAGCCTGGTCGGGCTAGAACTCTCCCCAACCGGATCGGGCTGTATGCCAAGTCTCCCTCTAGTTTTATTATATTCTTGATTATATGATAGATAGATCTGACAACTATGACGAGAAGCAGGTGGGCCGGGTTAGGCAGACGCTGCGACTCATCAGTCCCTAACAATATTCAATTCTATGCCCTAACTATAAGCTTTATCAAAGCATAACCAAGAGAGACAAGGTAAAGAGAGGGGCCTGGTCAGGCTGGAACTCTCCCCAACCGGATCGGGCTGTATGCCAAGTCGTCCTTTAGTTTTATTATATTCTGGATTATATGATAGATAGATCTGACAACTATGATGAGAAGCAGGTGGGCCGGGTTAGGCGGACGCTGCGACTCCTCACTCCCTAACAATATTCAATTCTATGCTCTAACTATAAGCTTTATCAAAAAGGAAAGTCTTAAGTCTACTCTTAAATGTGGAGACGGTGTCTGCCTCCCGAACCCAAACTGGAACCTTGTAGGGTTGTAAGGTACTATGAGCTCTTTAAGATAAGATGGTGCCTGACCATGAAGAGCTTTGTAGGTGAGAAGAAGGATTTTAAATGCTATTCTGGATTTTACAGGAAGCCAATGCAGAGAAGCTAAAACAGGAGAGATGTGATCTCTTTTCCTGGTTAGTCCATGCTTGGACTAGTTTTTCTGCATCCTTTTTAGACAGGATATTCCTAATTTTTGCAATATTACGTAGGTGAAAAAAGGCGATCCTTGAAATTTGCTTTATGTGGGAATTAAAGGACATATCCTGATCAAAGATAAATCCAAGATTCCTCACAGTGGTGCTGGAGGCATATTGATATATTGGGCTGTATGTGTCAAAAGTTATTAACGCGTGTTAAGCTGGGTCTAATAATTTTATAACAATACGGTTGGATAATTAACAATAGGTCTAATAGGCTACATACGTGTGTAAAAGAACAAAATATTCGCCAATGATTAGAATTAACTTTCAGTTGAACTGATACTGAACAGTTGATAAATCATGCCACTTTACTGCACTGCGGCAGCATAATAATAAACAAGATTTTTTTACTTTATTCTGCAGTCATAACACCCCAGATGTGTTTTTGCGCTCCGGGCTGACACTGATTGAAGTTTTCATCATTGCATGAATATCCAACTGGGCAACAATGTCCCCATGTACGTGGATGAGGGTGAGGTGAGTTAGTCTCTTTTGGAACAAGCAGCCAGGTTTTAAAGCGTCTGAGAGTTGAGACAGTTCTCTCTGAAGAAGCAACAAAGATCGGTAGTGTAATGGGAAAATTACATTTAACCAATGATTTTCATATTATTCATTAATAAGCTCTCCAATGCCTCTCAGAGTAAATGACTTCTGTATCTTTCCTCAGTGTATTTTCCTTGTAGGAGACAACTGAATTTATGTCTCTGCATTTGTCCTCCAAGGGAAAATGGCATAAAGTCTGACAGAAACAGTTGTCTAAAGCCGTGTTTATCATAGCAGGTCCCAGGTCGAGACCATAGCCTATCCAAAGAAAGAAGATGTCCTTTTTCAGCTAAGATAGAATGACCGGTCAAGAAAACCAATGGGACCCAACTTGGCCCAATTGGCCCTCATTATAAAACCCAATTTTTTTTTTTCGGGTCCTACCAGGTTAGGGTCTTACACGGAGATGTTGGACGAAGAAGCGGCAGACGAACGAAAACAGCGCCCCCTTTAATTTTTTTGGTACTGCAACAGATATAACTTCTTCCAGGAAGGTCGTAGAGACATTTTTTTTTTTTTAACAGAATCAGAAAAATGCCACGAGCTCGGAACTGTGGTCTATAATAATGTAGGACAACGGGAAGTTTTGGTTAGGGAGGCCTTTTTAGAGACGCAGGGAGAGCCCAATTCGGGCAATTTTAGCCCCGGCGGGTTCCTAATTAGGGTTAGGGTTAGGGTTAGGGTTAGGGTTAGGGTTAGGGTTAGGGTTAGGTTTGAAGTTAGGGGGGGAAAAAAGAAAAAAAAAGAAGAAAGAGATAGAGAAAAGGGGGGGAAGAGAAGAAGAGAAGAAGAAGAGAAGAAAAGAAGAAAGAAGAAAAAGAAAAGGAGAAAAGAAGAAAAGAAGGAAGAAGAGAAGAAGAAAGAAAGGAAGGAAGAAAGGAAGAAAGGAAGAAGAGAAGAAGAAAAGAAAAAAGAAAAGAAGAAGGGAAGAAGAGAAGAGGAGAAGAGAGAGAAGAGAGAAGAAGAAAAGAAGAAAAACTTATCCCACTACAGGTAATATCACCTCTCATTTAGGCCTCCAGGGGTCCGAGTACCCAGTTTAGTGATCCACATTCTTTCTGTTATTCTTCTCTGTTTAATAGACCAATTTGAATTTGACTCTAGTATAGTAGCTCTGAGATTGGACCAACCATGTTCCACAAAGTGTTTCACCAAAAGAATATGTACATTTTTTGCTTATTGATGTTATATCTATGTTGTGTAAATCTTGTTAATAATGTATTGCCCGTTTCCCCGACATACTGTATGGAACATTGTTTACATCTAATCAAATAAACACAGTTCTTCCTCCGAACATCAGTGTTTCTCTGTGTTTTAAAAATCTCCTTACTATTCTGATTCTGGACAAATTTGTAGTGTCTGAAATATTCCCCCTGGATTCTTGTCCTAGATATAGTGCATGGTCTTAGTTTTGCTCTAATCAGCATATCACCCAAATTAGGGTTCTTTCTAAAAGCAGCTATAAGTTTATGTTCTTTCAGAAAAGTGGTGTTACCTCCTGAGGAAGAAAAATTATTTTTAAGTTTCCTGACAAAGCTGACATTGGATGTTGAAAAGGTGGTGATGATAGGTAAAATTGGATCTAGGCAAATTGGTTTAATTTGGGTGAAAGTCTTGAGAGCTTTCCGTAAAATGGTGTATGAGTACCCCTACTGGTCAAAGCGGTAAATAGCACCTTAACAGCCTCTTTAAAATCCTCATATCTGGTGCAAATTCTTTTAAATCTTAATAATTGTGACTTAACAAGACCAGTGAATGTATGTTTGGGATGATGACTTGTTTTAAATAATAAAGCATGTGTGTCTGTTTCTTTAAAAAAGACTTTAACATCCAATCTCAGCTTCTCTAAAAAGTGGGGTCCCTTAAAAGTAGTTGTGTCCAGGAAATCAATAGAGTTAAGGTCGAGTGTAGCTGTCAATTTAATGGACTGATTATGACTATTGAGAATATTCAGAAATTGTTTGAAGTCCTCCTCTGAAAAGGGCCAGATGCCCCAGATATCATCAAGGTACCTGAAATAATGTAGTGGCTTTTATGGCAAGAGTTAAGGGCTCCTAATTCCCATTGTGCCATAAATATGTCCGCATAAGCTGGGGCAAACCTCTTTCCCATGGCTGTACCTTTAGTCTGTAAGAAATATTGATTGTCAAATTCAAAATCATTTTTGGTGAGGTTGATTTCTAATAATTGCAAAAGCTCCTTGTCAGGCCTCTTGCTGTTTGGATACTTCTGAAATATATTTTTGACTGCTGAAAGGCCTTCTGCTGAATTAATGTTAGTATATAAACTGGTTACATCCATGGAAAAGAGGAAAGCTGAGTGAGGTACTTCTATGTTCTTTACTTTGTCAACAAAATCAAAAGTGTCTTTTATGTAACTGTCATGTAATTTTGAAAGGGGTTCAAATAATAGTCAATAAATTCAGCTGTATAGTACGTTTCACTGTCACAATCTGAGACTATGGGACGACCTGGAGGGACCCTGAAAGGGATGCTCCAGGTGTCTCTCTTTTTATGGATTTTTGGTAACATATAGAATCTACGTATACGAGGCTCTTTGTTCCCCAGGAGGTAAATTTTCTGCTTATTGTTTATAAATTTTTTATCATATAATGATGTGACTATTTTTTTGATTATGGGTATAGTATCCCTATATATAGGTTTATTCAATTTAGTATAATAATTGTTGTCCTGTAATTGTCTGTATCCTTCCCATACATAATCATTTCTGTCCATTAGAACCACTGAGCTTCCCTTATCTGCTGGCTTTATGACAATTTTATCATTCTCTTTTAGTTGTTTGAGTGCCTCAGTTTCAAATTTGGTTAAGTTGGATTTAATCCATCCCACTCTGTGGTGTGATTTAAAAGTTTCTATATCCAATTGAATCAATTTATTAACTTCAGGGGGAAGCTGAGAAGAAGAGGGAAACCAAGTGGATCTAGGAGTAAAAGGTAAGTGCATAACATCTGGTTTCCCTTCGTAATATGTAGCTAATTTCAATCTTCTGTGATATTGCTGTAAATCAAACCTGGATTGGTCCTTAGAAGACTTGTGAGCGGTCTTGGAGGCAGATGGGACAAAGGTGAGACCCTTGTTTAACAGTTGTGTCTGTGCTGCAGTCAACTGAAAAGTTTGAGAAAGGTTAATAACAGTTTTTAACCCCGTTGTCTCTGAAGTCTTTACGGGGACTATGCATTTAAATGAGTGAGCCAGTGGGTCAGCATGTGACCAGCCGCTTGGCGAGACCAGTGGATGAAGTCCTTCTCAGTGGAAAAGGTATTCCTGGAGAGTTGGGGGATGTGGTCGAAGTGGGTGACAATGTGTTCATTGAACACCCTGAGGTTCTCCTGCTGTTGGTGTGGGAGGGCTCTGGAAAAGTTAATGATGGGGACCAGAATTTGTGCTTTGGGGAAGGCAATTTGGGCCATTCTCACTGCCTTTCTGAGTTGTGGGATAGACACTCTGTCTGGTTTCTGAGCCCTGTTGTTGATGCCAAAAGAAAGGACTAGTTTTTCAACACTCTCTGAGACTGGGGTCTTTGCCAAAAGTGCTTCTGCGTGTTTGAAAGTGGCTCCAGGAAAACTGTCAATCTGGACATGGGGCTCTTTAAAGGGTGGGAATCTGGCTACATTGGAGTCCCCTATGATGAGCCATTTCTTTTTGGCCTCTAGGTGCCAGACCGTCATTTTTGTTTGTGGGTGTATGTCTGAAAGGCCTGTATTCTGTTATGGGAGGTGCAATGGGGGTGAAAGATAGTCTGCTCTGCACCTGGACTGCTGGTAGAGGTGTTGGTCTGAATTTTTTCAGCATCCCTTGTATGATTTTGTTACCTGTGAAGGAGTCTTCTGGGCGTAGAAGTGTCGGGGTGAGCATCCGGGCTGGGTCGAGGCGTACCTCGTGATGCTGCGTCTCTGGAGAAGAGGTGGGTGAGTGGCTGGGTGGAGAAAGGGAAGTCTCCGGCTAGTCTTTGTGGTTTCGGTGCGAGTAGGATCGGGATGATTGAAGAGCAGTCTGGCTGAGGAGAGGGAGGAGAAAAGAAGGGTGGACAAACAGGGGGTGGGGGGGAGGGGGAAAGGGTGATGGGTGAGAGGGGAGTAGGAGGGAGGAAGGGGGTAGAAGCAGGGAGATGGGGTAAAGGAGGGGTTGAAGATGGCGGAATAGAGGGTCACTCCAGTCCAGCAGGTCTTGTTGGATCTCGTCTGTTGCGAGCGGGGCGTGTGCCGCTGGCTCTCGAGGGGGTGGGTGAATTTCCACGATGGTGTGAGATGTATCTTCCCCGGTGGTCTGTGTCTGTGTTGTTGCTTGTTGTGGTCGTTGCAGAGAAGGTCTGGTAGGTGTCCGCACTGTCTCCTCTGTGATGACTCTGATTTCCGGGCTGCTGTCCCTGTTGTTTCTGTGTTGCATCTGTGCAGGTCTGGGTGGAGGAGGAGTAGGATGCGGCAACAGGGGCTGTTGTATTGGTGGTGTCTGTGTAGACTGGCTTGGATCAGATCTGGCTGAGGCAGGTCTGTGTGTGTTAATGTCTGGAGATGTCTGTGTCTGTGCCACTGTGTGTGTTGGGGCTTGTGGGTTACACTGTGTGGCTTCCATTATTCTGGCATAAACAAAGTCCAATGTCTGCTGAGTCAGTTTTCTGCCATAGTGACTGCGTGCCCAGGCGGCTGCGATAGCAAAGTTTCTCTTCCAGTCTGAGTCTGCTAATTGTAGTAAAATCTGTATGTTATTATCTAGACTGTCTTTGTAATGGTCTCTGAGAATGAGAAGTGTAGTGTATTGCCACTGTGTTGCAGCACCAGTGATTAATGCCCCTGTACTGGGGTTTGGGTCTGCCGGTTTTATGGCTTCTTGTAAAGATTTTGTAATCTTGGTGATGGCAGTGGGTGTTCTGTCAGATGACACATTACTGAGGTGGTGGGCCGCTTTGATTATCTTATGTATGGTGCGGGTTTTGGTCGTGAAACCAGAGTCATTGCCATTCACAGTTTGGTTATGAGGATTGTAGGAGGGTTGGTCAAACCTGTTGTTGTGTTGGTTTCCCCATGTGTTACTGTAGAAAGGCTGAAACTGGTAGTTGCGTTGCTGGCGATTCTGGTGGCGTGGTGCTCTGTTGTGTGGGCCTCCACGTTGTTGTTGGAAGTTCCTGTTGTTTCGGTTCTGCCAGTAATTACCTCGGTTGTTGTGTTGATAATTAGACCGGTCGCGCGGCCTTTGAAGTTGTGGTACGTCTGTTGGCGTCCCTGAGCAAAATGGCGGGGCTTGCCGTTGTAGCTGCGTCTGGTTACCTCTGCGTAGCTCGTGTAGCTTTGAGGCTGCTGCTGCTGCCGGCTGTAGTAGGAAGGCTGATTGTTACGGGGCTGGTTGTAACTTCTCTGTTTGTTTCTGCCCCGTTTGTAGCTTACGGTTTGCCAGCCTCCGTCATCTTAGTAATAGTCCGCCATTTTGCGGAGCTCCGGTGAGGGAGCGGTGAAAAAATATATCAAAGTGAACAAAAAACTATCTCTTAAAAGTGAGAGACGTAATGGTTAGCGTTATCAAAAGTTTCTTTATTTTCGTTTTAAGTAGCGACGCGTTTCGACATATACAAATGTCTTTATCAAGCTAAGAAACTACTTACAATCTGAAACTATTCCACAGGAAAACTCCTCGCTGTTAGGATGAGCGGATGTCAAGTGAAACGTAATGCCCGGTTCTTATTGTACCATGTGACTTCAACAACCAATCAGAGTCCTGAAAGGAGGGACAGATTGGTTTGTATGGGAAACCATAGGGTTGTTCAATGTCTGACAGAAAAATGGGAAAAAGTTGTACAAATGAGTAAAAAATACTTTTTCTTAAATTTCGAGGCTATACAGATTGAACAGTAAATGGATTAAATTTCTAGGCCAAAAGGTAAGTAAAATGAGTATGGTTTTAAGTAATAGAATTGCTAATTAGACATTCTTTTCTTTTATTTCAGGTTCTGAGGTAAGTATGGTTGAAGTCAAACAGAAGAAATGGTTCCGATTGGAATTTACTGTGGTAATGGTAAGTATCAAATCATGGGTAAAGTATTTTGTTGGTTGAATTTGAATGAAAATCTGGCATTATACGTTTCAATGAGCCCAACTATATTGACATGGTTTTCCTCCTGTGGATAGTGCGCTAACCATCACATGTTACATATTCAGCATAAAATCACAAATAACACATACAAATGCAGAACAAATACATTGTTTGAATTATGGTACATATCTACACCTCCTTCAAAATAGTAACAAATGTAACATCCTTCTTAAAAATACATTATAACAGTTCCCACAGAGATGTTGTTATGGCATTTTGTGTGTGGATTTTTTTCAGGTCATATACTGGATTTAAGGACATCATAGTATGAACAAATTTTTCTAAATTGTATCCAGTTTTTCAGTCCATAGATCTGTGTGGTAGATTCAATTATAATTACCAAAAAACATTTTGAACATTAAACAGACATTTTGTAATCTTCAAAAGAGGAGAAAATGTATCCCAGAGGTCTGTCCGAGAGGTAGAGATGGCCGGGGAGCCTCCTTCCAGGTACGGGCGGGTTAGGTTTGAAGAAAAAAAGAAATTCTGACGCCGTAGGCGGCAGAATTGAGAAGCACAAACCATGGACCTTGGCTGTTACCCGTCCATCTCATCTCCTCCAGACCCCTGGGAAAACTGTACAGCACACTTGGTGGTCCAATCTCTCTACTGAACTTGATTTTATAGACTCAAGTAGGTCATTGTTGTGATAAGACTTCTATTGTCATGTTAACCAAACCAAAAGGTTTGAAAGGGTCAGGGGGCTGAAGTTAGGGGTTAGGGGAGGGTTGGGGTCAGGGTAAGAATAGAGGGTAAGGGTTTTAGGGTTAAGGTACTGAGTAGGGGATAGGGTAAAGGAGGGGGTTGGGGTTAGGGTAAGGGTAGGGGGTGAGGGTAGGGTGGGGGTAAGAGGTTGGGGTTAGGGTAAGGGGTAGGGGGTGGCGTAGGGTAGTGGGGTAGGGGTTAGGGTGAGGGTAGGGGGTGGGGGTAGGGTAAGGGGTTGGGGTGAGGGGTAGGGGGTGGGGGTAGGGTAAAGGGGTAGGAGGTTGAGGTAAGGGTAAGGGGTAGAGGGTGGGGGTAGGGTAAGGGGTAGGGGGTTAGGGTGAGGGGTAGGAGGTTAGGGTAAGGGGTGGGGTAGAGTAGGGGATAGGGGTTTAGGGTGGAGGGTAGGGGGTGGGGGTAGGGTAAGAAGAAAGGAAGAAGAGAAAAAGAGAAGAAGAAAAAAAGGAAGAAGAGAAGAAGAGAAGAAGAAAAGAAGAAGAGAAGAAGAGAAGAAGAAGAGAAGAAAAGAAGAGAAGAAGGGTTAGGGTTAGGGGTTAGGGTTAGGGTTAGGGTTAGGGTTAGGGTTAGGGTTAGGGTTAGGGTTAGGGTTAGGGTTAGGGTTAGGGTTAGGGTTAGGGTTAGGATAGGGGTTTTGACCGGCCTGCACCGGGTGCAGTTTGAGCGCACCCACACACACGCACGCACACACACACGCACACACACGCACGCACACACACGCAAACACACACACACACACACACACACACACAGAGAGAGAGAGAGAGAGACACACACACACAGCTATTTTAAAAGACAACATTTCACAGGGCAATTTGAAATAGTGGATCTATTTTACAAGACAATACAAAAGAGACTGTGACTTCAGTTTTGATGCTTTTAATTGGAAATCATGCAGCCTGGAACTAGTGCCTTTTGTTGAGCATTAAAGCCAAAACCAGTCCAATGTATCTCTCTCACACACACACACACACACACACACACACACACACACACACACACACACACACACACACACACACACACACACACACACACACACACACACATTGCAAAGCCGGCCTCGCAATGTCACTTGGTGAAGCTGTAATAGCAAAGGCAGCCTCGCAATGTCACTCTGTGAGTGTGTCATTGGCCGGCCTTGCAATGTCACTTGGTGAAGCTGTAAATAGCAAAGTCGGCCTCGCAATGCCACTTTGTTAGGGTGTCATTGCGGCCGGCCAATTAATATGAAAAAAATGAAACACACACATTCAGTTCAATGCAACCACTTGTGCATATATGTTGAAATTCTCTGAACTAGGAAAAAGGTGATACACACCCTTCAGCTACCCCCAGAACTCTTCCAGGAGGAGCAGCTGATGTCAAGGCAGCATCCACAGCCTCCTCTGTTCAGGCATACTGAGCGAGCCAGAGATCTGCTGGATTAAAGCATAAACACATATGCAGGCCCCCCCTACATACGCACAAGACTGATCACTTTCTCACAGCGGCAGCGGACACAAGCCGTGGAAGCAGGGGACAAAAATAATGGAGGAGCACAGGTTCACTATTCCCACTTAAAGGCATTGACTGAAGGGTTACATACACACAAAAGACAGAGATATTACAAAAACAAAGTTAAATGAACAGGTGGACACTTTGTTTTCCTTAAACTGTGATTAAGGGGAAACAGTGATACACACACACACACACACACACACACACACACAGACACACACACACACACACACACAGAGGAAGAGAGACTTCTGATACATTCTGTTACATATATGTTGCTCTGTGTAGCAGAATTTCCCAGAATAAAAAAGTCCTGCAGGGTGCAGTTTCCCTCAGCTGCCACCAGGGGCACAGCAGAGCTCATGCTGCGGGCGGCTACAAAAGCTACATATATGTTGCTTTTGTAGCAGGATTTCACACAATTTTTCAAAGTCCTGCAGGGTGCAGTTGCACTCAGCTGCCACCAGGGGCACAGCAGAGCTGCCAGCACTAGGATAGGGGGTTTTGACCGGCCTGCACCGGGTGCAGTTTGAGCGCGCGCACCCACACACACACGCACACACACACACGCACACACACGCACGCACACACACGCAAACACACACACACACACACACACACACAGAGAGAGAGAGAGAGAGAGAGACACACACACACAAGCTATTTTAAAAGACAACATTTCACAGGGCAATTTAAAATAGTGGATCTATTTTACAAGACAATACAAAGAGACTGTGACTTCCGTTTTGATGCTTTTAATTTGAAATCCAAAAGGAAGTCATATGTACATTTTATTAAAGGAAACTTAACAGTTGTTTAGCTTCTGTCAACGAAAGCAGATGGAATTGAGGCTTATGGGGGAATATATCCGCCCAGTGCGTTGCTGAAAAGGAGTGACAGTTAAAGATAAAAGAACACAGAGAGGGGTGAGTTAAATGTATTTACAGAACCAACTTTGTTGTTGCACTCTGCATGCTCTAGCTGTGTTAACATGAGCTCATGTGGGTAGTGGCTGGTTGCAATGAGCACCTGTTAAAACGTGAGTACAGTAAATGAATGTAAGTTATATTGCTGTGTTGTAGCGCAGCTAAAAGCATGTGTTAGAAGATATCAATCTAAGGCTATGTTCTGACTACAGACACACACACACAGAAACACAGAGACCTAGAGACACACACACACAGAGACATAGAGACACACACACACACACACAGAGACATAGAGACACACACAGAGAGACATAGAGACACACACAGACATAGAGACAGACACACACAGAGACATAGATACACACACAGAGACATAGAGACACACACAGACACACACACACACACACACACAGACACAGACACACACAGAGGCACACACACACAGATGCTGGCTTAATTCCATTTTATCTTTGCATTAAAGTTCATGCTTGGGAGGATGAGGTTATGGCATTAGTAATATATTCATTTTTTTCTCCACAAGCACATTGTCTCTGATACAGCTTTTGCAGTGTGGAGCAATGACACGTAAGTAACAATGAAAGGCAAACTGTTGATTTTCAGCCAGCAGTTGTGGAATTGTGGGGTGTGTAGTATACATATGTGCAGATGAACAGTGTTTGGATGTGCCGTTGTTTTGCCAGCACCCAGAGCCACACTCAGCAAAAGAGAAGCAGCCCATGCTGAGTAAGTTATGCATGTGCCTGTATTTTGTGTCTCTCCTGTTACAGAGGTAACGGAAGCAGCATTTCTCTGGCGATGTCTCTGCTGAAGCGGCTGGGGGAGTTTGGGAGTGCACGCCCAACAGCCCAGATCTTTTCCACTGCCTGAACGCCCGGCACTCAGGTTAGACTCTCTGAATTAAAAGATGAGTTGCTGACATTAGGAGAAACTCAAGGAGGTAAAAACAGCAGTGTAGCTACGTGTACATTGCACTTTGTTACCATTATTGGAATTCTCCATTGTTCATGAGAGTTTGAAAGATGACATGACAGTACATGGGCATTTCTCCCATTAAAGGCCAAATTGGGTTGCAACAGTGTTTGACGTTTAAAACTCCAAATTTGACCAGTTGGCATAGCTCAACGTGTCAGTCCTTTAGTCAGGAGTGACGGGACCATGAGCTTGGTTGACCTCGCGGGATAAGGGAATTTACTACTGGTTGCCATTTTGTGAACTATGAATGTGTCATTACCATCACATCATTGAACAAGAAAAACAAACCTAAATGACACATCAGTGCTTGTAAAACACGTTGTGGTTTCACATATTGTGTCTTGAACCTGAACTATAATTCATCTTACATGCAAGAGGAATTACAGTCATCCAAGTACCTACATTTCTGAATGTTTCTGGCTGAAAATTATTTGCAAAAATATGTATGGTAACGGTGATGACATTGCAGTTCTGGTGATGGCAAAGGTCGTGGGTGGGCTTACGGTCCTGTGACACGCGGGAAGGGGAAGGTTGGGTTTAGGAAAAGTGGACTGGGTGGGCTTACGGTCCTGTGACACGCGGGAAGGGGAAGGTTGGGTTTAGGAAAAGTGGACTGGGTGGGCTTAAGGTCCTGTGACACGCGGGAAGGGGAAGGTTGGGTTTAGGAAAAGTGGACTGGGTGGGCTTACGGTCCTGTGACACGCGGAAGGAAGGTTGGGTTTAGGAAAAGGTCGGGGTGGGCTTACGGTCCTGTGACACGCGGGACGACACGGTTGAGTTTAGGAAAATGCCTGGGGTTAGGGTTAGGTTAGGGTTAGGTTAGGTTAGGGTTAGGGTTAGGGTTAGGGTTAGGGTAGGGTTAGGTTAGGGTTAGGGTTAGGGTTAGGCCAGCCAGGGTTAGGCCAGGGTTAGGCCAGGCCAGGCCAGGCCAGGCCAGGCCAGGCCAGGCCAGGCCAGGGCCAGGCCAGGCCAGGCCAGGGTTAGGCCAGGCCAGGCCAGGCCAGGCCAGGCCAGGCCAGGCCAGGGCCAGGCCAGGCCAGGCCAGGCCAGGCCAGGCCAGGCCAGGCCAGGCCAGGCCAGGCCAGGCCAGGCCAGGCCAGGCCAGGCCAGGCCAGGCCAGGCCAGGCCAGGCCAGGCCAGGCCAGGCCAGGCCAGGCCAGGGTTAGGTTAGGCCAGGTTAGGTTAGGGTTAGGGTTAGGGTTAGGTTAGGGGTTAGGTTAGGTTAGGGTTAGGTTTTGATAAATTATCTCGATGATCCCCCGCTCGTCCGACGACTGGGCAGTTAGATAGGGGACCAAAGGCAGATGCACTGGCCGGCGCACGTCAGTAGTCAGCTCACCATTCCCACAATGTCCCCCTACATGCCACTTTGTAGCACCGATTTGAGTGTAGGCATAGTTATTTCAATAAGACCACTACTTGGATTGCCAATTTGCGGCAGAGGGTCTTGGATTGTCCAGTTCGGACCGTGTGACTGGCCCTCGGGTCGCAGTAAAACGTTACTTTTACTTACATGCCACTTTGTAGCACAGGTTTGAGTGCAGGCATAGTTATTTCAATAAGACCACTACTTGGGTTGCCAATTTGCGGCAGAGGGTCTTGAATTGTCCAATTCGGACCGTGTGACTGGCCCTCGGGTTGCAGTAAAACGTTACTTTTAATTTGGACCGTTTGTCTGGCCTCGGGGTTGCAGTAGTTTCTTTCAATTCGGACCGTATGTCTGGTCTCAGTATTGCATAAAATAGTTACTACGGTATTTACCCAGCTGGTTGGGTTTAGGTGGACCGTGTGTCTGGTCTCTTGGTTACAGTAAATCGTTTCTTTCAATACGGACCGTTTGTCTGGTCTCAAGGTTGCATAAAATAGTTACTACGATATTGACCCAGTTGGTTGGGTTTATGTAAACCGTTTGTCTGGCTTTTGGGTTATTTTCATGTCTATTTCTCTGTATTTCACTTTTTCTGGTTTTATATTAAATGTCTAGGTTCAATCGTATTTTTGTTTTGGTAGAAATGGATCTAATACAAGAGGGTGACTCTTCTAATTGTGCTTTTGAGCAGGTAAGTGTTTTTGGATAGGGTGTTAAGTTAAGGTTTGTATTTTTCTAATAAGGTAAGTGTTCTGTCGATTTATTCAGGTACGTTTTTAAGGTGTTCTTGTACGGTAAATTCTTCTATGTAAATTGCTTAAAAGGTGGATTCGGACGCATCGGAGAAGTCGAGGTAGGTACCCTAATTAAGGTAAGTTCTAACAATTTAATGTATTTCTATGATTGTATATTTAGATTAGTTGAGATGACTATATTAGTCCCCTAACGGGAGCTAAAAAGAAAAAGGGATAGGGTGAAAAAAAGTATGCACAGCGTAAAATCAAACCATTATCTGGTCTCCTTCCCCAAGGGAGGGGAGTCGGAGGACCAATGGTTACATTTATAGACAAGATTTAAATCAGTGTTTGAAAATTATTTTGTGGAGGTACGTTTAAAGGTATAGGATAAAATTTGGATTAGATTCTAGAAGGTTAGGATTATTTTTACAGGTTGAGGTACCAGGCTTAGGATTATATTTTGAAGTTTTAAAAGTATTTTTTGTGGAAAATTAAGGTCTTGGTTTGAAAAGTTATGTTTAAAAATATATGATTAAAACTAACACTAAAGCTTTTGAATATAGTTAATTATTAGGTATAAATTTAGGACACATCATCAGTAGTGAACCTCAGTATCATCGAGTGTTTCGGCCATTACCAACTAGACACTCTCAACTGAGGGCGGCCCTCTCGGGATTGATCAAGTCCCGGAGTGTGTCCCATAGTCAATTGGTTTTTTTGTTATAGAAGGTGGAGGTTAAGTTTTAGGATCATGAACTTTGGGCTTTTGGTGTCTAAAATGGTTAAAGTCTTAAATAGAGGTAAATTGGATCATAAATCTATGTCTAAGAGTTATTTTTATTTGGTAAGATAGGAGTTAAATAGGAAAAAATTTTTAAGGTTTAAATTAACGTTTAAAGCTCCGGAGCAATTTTTATAAAAATAGGTTAATATACTAAGTAAACCTAAAAGGGTTCAAATATGCTAAGTTGCTAAGTTTTTTTGGGTTGCTAATTAAAT
The DNA here is from genome assembly GCA_013375575.1 of Percina caprodes. NCBI lineage: Eukaryota > Metazoa > Chordata > Actinopteri > Perciformes > Percidae > Percina > Percina caprodes. The sequence goes on from JABXJD010000451.1 coordinate 387,882, forward strand.
TAAGAGGGGGGCTAAAATTCTAGAAAGTAAGAGTTTTTTGGAGATAAATCTTCAAAATTAAGTAAGTTATGGCTAAAATAATGTTAAAGGCTAAAAGGGTTGGTTTTTAGGTCTAAATAATAAGTTAGTTTTAGACTAAAAAGGAGATTATGAATTAAGTAACGGCTAAAAATGGCTAAAATAGTTACTAGCCATAAAGTAGCTAATCGGCTAAAAGAACTAAAACTAAGGAGTCGAAATAGAGGTCCAAGCTGAGCGGAGGCCTAGGTCCCGTTGATCCACGACCTGATCACCTAAGCTGGATCAGGGACGGAGAATTTGGAGTTTAAAAGTTTGGAGGGTAAAAGTTTGAAGAGTTCAATTTAAGTTTTTAGTCAGATAAGGACCAAATTAAACGTATGTGGTGCACAATGGGCTGTTGCGTTGGTGAGGCTAAACCTCATAGAAGACTTGGCTACGATTAAGGTCCTGCTGCCGTGGACCACCACTCCCGCAGTGCTGTCCTAGAGGCGGACACGGGGGGCCGCATACGTACCGCCTGTCTGAGGAAACCGTCGTTAACACCGCTAGGTATCCCCGGTTAGAACTCAGAGCTAGGCCGAAGCTTTGGTTTCTGGAGGTCTAGGAGGTCTGAAGGTCTTGAAGATCTGGGAGGTCTGGAGATCATGGAGTCCGACTAAAGACCCGGTTAAAAATCAGGTCTATAGTCGGAAATTAGTCTATTTTTGAAAGCATTCCTGTACTCCATACAACGCACAGTCCCAGGAAATGCTAGAAGTAAAACTAATTTTAAGAGCCAATATAGTAAAAGTTTGAAGAAAAAATTTTTTAAGAAAATTTTAACTTCAAAGTTAGGATTTTAGACCTTGCCTGTGCCCCATACACCGCACGACTACAGGAAGGTTAGAGCCTATATACTAAAGTATATGCAAATACCTGTGTCCCATACAACGCACGACCCCAGGTATGCAGAGTGACTCACCGTGAAAGATGCGTCCTCAGAAGCTCTGACTTGGGGTCAATTTTTCGGGGGGTAGTGGTTTTGCAAGTGATATCTTTCACTCATGGTGTAGAGAAGTGTGACCCATAATACCTTGCTGCATTTTAGTTAAAATTTTGGTCCAATAAAAATTTATTTCCTGACCGAATTTAATTATTCGTATTATTTTCCCATCATGCCTATATTCAGTAAGATAGAACCATAAGTGAAACAGATGGACAGATTAATGTGGTGTCCCTCCATTATAATAATTAAATGGGTTTGAATTGAGGGCCGCTCAACGGAGCTGGGCCCAACACTCGTCCCAAGACGTCCCCCCCGAGTCGGCGACTGTCAAAGATCAAAAAACCATCCATCATGAATTAAAGGGCAAATGCAACACTATTTTAGGCACCGAACAAAATTGGGGAAAAAAAATTTAATTAAGAAAGGTATTAATTAGGTAGGTGGGTGTTTAAGGGTCAACAGGTTAAAGGGATATTTCGGTTAAATATTTTTAGAGCATTTTAAAGGAACAATATCATTATTCGTTATGTTTGGTACCCCTGAGGTGGGGTTAGGGTTAAGGGGTTATGTTTAGGGTTAAGGGGTTAGAGTTAGGTTTAGGAGTTAGGGGGCTAGTTTGTGATTTGGGTTTAGGGTAAGATTAGATTATGGTTAGGATTGTGGGTTGAGGTTAAGGTTAGGTACCTTAAGGTTGTAATTAGGTTTAAGGTTAGGTATAATAGGGATTAGGGGTTTTAGGTGCGTTTCATGGTTAAATGGTAAGAATTAAGGTTAGGGTTGGGGTCTTGGAATGGATTGAGAGTCAAGGTTAAGTTTAGGGTTAAATATTAAGATTAGGATTAAGATTGAGGTTAAGGTTAGGGGTTGAGATTAGGGTTAGATATCTTAAGGTTAGGGTTAGGGGTTAGGGTTAGGGTATTTAGGGTTAGGTTTAGGGTTAGGAGTTTAAAGTTTGGAAAGAGGATTGGGGTTGGGTTCAGGGGTAGGGTTAAGGTTAGGGCTAGTTTTAGGGGTTAGGTTTAGGGTTTAGTAGTTTAGAAGTTGGATAAAGGATTGAAGTTGGTTTTCAGGTTAAGGTTGAGGTTAGGGTTAGGTTTTAAAGGTTAGGGTTAGGGTTTTGGAGTTAATAATAGGGTTAGTGTTGGGGGTTAAGCTTAATGGCTTGGTTTTTGAGATATTAGGTTTTAGGGTTAGGGTTAAAGTTTAGGTCCTAGATTAACAGTATAAAAAGGGTTAAGGTTAGGATTAGGGAAGGGGGTTAGGGTTGGGATTAGGGGTTAGGGTTGGAGTTAGGGGTCAAGGTTAGGGTTTTAAGGTAAGGTTAAAGTTTTAGGTTCAGGAGTTAGTAGTTTCAGATAGAGAATTTGAGGTTGGTTGAGGTTGTTTATAGGGGTAAAGTCAGGGTTAGGGGTTTAAAGTTTTCCTTAAAAAAGTTATTGTTAGAGATAGGGTTAGGTTTGGAGTTTTAGTGTTTGGTGTTTAAAACAAGATATTTATTAAAATTTAGGTTCTTAGTTTTATTTGATAGTTTTGGAAGAGAGTCGAGTAAAAGGTGTCAGTCAGGTTTTCATCATAAAGTCTCTGTCCCCTACTCATCACCAAGGGGGGAAGAGTGAGGGGAAGAGGGGTTCCTGTGAAAAAAAATTATTATTAAGGAAAGAGGCAGAGTCAGGGAGAGGGGTGAAACACCTCCTCTCCCCCGCCGGGTGTGGCATGTAAACTCTACCCCTCCCCAGAAGATTTAAGAAAAAGAGGAAGGAGGTAGAGTCAGGGAGAGTGGACCGCATTCGGGGCCTCAGTCTCTCCCCCGCCTATGGCCGGGCAAGGTTTTTGTTAGATTATCTCGATGATCCCCCCTGCTTCGTCCAACGACTGGGCAGTTAGATAGGGAATCAAAGGTGGGTGCACGGGCCGGCGCACGTCAGTATGAGCTTACCATTTCCTGCAATGTCATATTATCATAATTTGATATAGTTGGGTGACCTTTCATGGATTACGGTTTGTATTTCCGAGCAGATAAGTATTATTTTTGCGAGCAAGTTAGTATTGATAGGTTTGTTAAGATTTGTATTCTTTCTAATAAAGTAAGATTTGTTAATTACTAAAAAAATCGTTTGTTTTTCTGGTATTCTTTTAGGTGATTCTTCTGTCAGGTAAGTTTTTTTCCTTTGTATCCATTTTAGGTGATTCTTCTGTAAGGTAAGTTCCTTATTGTATCCATTTTTAGGTGATCCTTCTGTTAGGTAAGTTTTTATAGATTTTATCTTTTCCGTATTGTCGATTTGTTGGTTAACTATTAATTTTTTAGGTGTTAATTTTTTAGGTGGAGTCGGATATATTGGAGACATTAAGGTAAGTACGTATCATAATTAAGGTAAGTTTTTTGTTTTTGTAATTTGATTGCTGAGTCTAAATTAGTCTCCAGAGGGAGCTAGAAAATGAGATAAAGGGATAGGGTGAAAAAAAAGGTTTGCACAGTAAAAAATCAAACCATTTTTCTGGTCTCCTTCCCCCAAGGGAGGGGGAGTCGGAGAACCAATGGTTACATTTGTAGATGAAATTTTAGTCAGTGTGTTTTTTTTAAAAAGTTGTTTTTTGAGGAGTTAAAAGGCAGTAAAAAATCTAGTTATTCCGGATTAAAAATTTTTTTTGTTTTTACAACAGGTAGGTGCTATTTAAAAAAATTAGGATAGGTAATCGGGTTTGTTTTCTATTTGAAAAGGGTTGGATAGACATCATTTTAGGTATTTAATTTTCTTTTTTCCGTAAGGTTGTTGCGGATCGAAGAGGTATCATTTGTAAGGTAAGTGTTAAGGTAAGTATTTAAGGGATAAAGTTATTTCTTGGAGGTAAGTATTATAGTTAAATTTTAGGAAAGTTAAATTTTAGGACACATCATCAGTAGTGAACCTCAGTATCATCAAGTGTTTCGCCATTACCAACTAGACACTCTCCACTGAGGCGGCCCTTCCGGGATTGATCAAGTCCCGGAGTGTGTCCCATAGTCAATTAGTTTTTGTCATAGAAAGTAGAGGTTAAGTTTTAAGGTTTAAGTTTTTAGGATCGTAAATTTGGGTTTTTTGGTGTCTAAAACGGTTAAAGTCTTAGATAGAGTTAAATTAGAACATAATCTTATGTTTGAGGGCTAATTTAAATTGTTAAGATAGGATTTAATAGTAAAATTTAGGGTTTTAAGTTAAAGAAAATTGATGTTAAGGCTCAGGAGCAATTTTGTAGAAAGATAGGTTAATATACTTAAGTAAACCTAAAGGGTTCAAATGGGCTAAGTTGCTAAGTTTTTTGGTTGCTAATTAAATTAATAGGGGGGCTAAAATTCTAGAAAGTAAGAGTTTTTTGGAGATAAATCTTCAAAATTAAGTAAGTTATGGCTAAAATAATGTTAAAGGCTAAAAGGGTTGGTTTTTAGGTCTAAATAATAAGTTAGTTTTAGACTAAAAAGGAGATTATGAATTAAGTAACGGCTAAAAAATGGCTAAAATAGTTACTAGCCATAAAGTAGCTAATCGGCTAAAAGAACTAAAACTAAGGAGTCGAAATAGAGGTCCAAGCTGAGCGGAGGCCTAGGTCCCGTTGCATCCACGACCTGATCACCTAAGCTGGATCAGGGGACGGAGAATTTGGAGTTAAAAGTTTGGAGGGTAAAAGTTTGAAGAGTTCAATTTAAGTTTTTTTAGTCAGATAAGGACCAAATTAAACGTATGTGGTGCACAATGGGCTGTTGCGTTGGTGAGGCTAAACCTCGTAGAAGACTTGGCTACGATTAAGGTCCTGCTGCCGTGGACCACCACTCCCGCAGTGCTGTCCTAGAGGCGGACACGGGGGGCCGCATACGTACCGCCTGTCTGAGGAAACCGTTCGTTAACACCGCTAGGTATCCCCGGTTAGAACTCAGAGCTAGGCCGAAGCTTTGGTTTCTGGAGGTCTAGGAGGTCTGAAGGTCTTGAAGATCTGGGAGGTCTGGAGATCATGGAATCCGACTAAAGACCCGGTTAAAAACCAGGTCTATAGTCGGAAATTAGTCTATTTTTGAAAGCATTCCTGTACTCCATACAACGCACAGTCCCAGGAAATGCTAGAAGTAAAACTAATTTTAAGAGCCAATATAGTAAAAGTTTGAAGAAAAAATTTTTTAAGAAAATTTTAACTTCAAAGTTAAGATTTTAGACCTTGCCTGTGCCCCATACACCGCACGACTACAGGAAGGTTAGAGCCTATATATCAAAGTATATGCAAATACCTGTGCCCCATACAACGCACGACCCCAGGTATGCAGAGTGACTCACCATGAAAGATGCGTCCTCAGAAGCTCTGACCTGGGGTCAATTTTTCGGGGGGTAGTGGTTTCGCAAGTGATATTTTTCACTTATGGTGTAGAGAAGTGTGACCCATAATACCTTGCTGCATTTTAGTTAAAATTTTGGTCCAATAAAAATTATTTCCTGACCGGATTTAATTATTCGTATTATTTTCCCATCATGCCTATATTCAGTAAGATAGAACCATAAGTGAAACAGATGGACAGTTTAATGTGGTGTCCCTCCATTATAATAATTAAATGGGTTTGAATTGAGGGCCGCCCAACGGAGCTGGGCCCAACACTGCCCCAAGACGTCTCCCGAGGCGGCGACTGTCAAAGATCAAAACCATCCATCATGAATTAAAGGGCAAATGCAACACTTATTTTAGACATCGAACAAAATTGGGGGAAAAAATAATTAATTAAAAAGGTATTAATTAGGTAGGTGGGTGTTTTAAGGGTCAACAGGTTAAAGGGATATTTCGGTTAAATATTTTTAGAGCATTTTAAAGGAACAATACCATTATTCGTTATGTTTGGTACCCTGAGGTGGGGTTAGGGTTAAGGGGTTATGTTTAGGGTTAAGGGGTTAGAGTTAGGTTTAGGAGTTTAGAGGGCTAGGTTAGGTTAGGTTAGGGTTAGGGGTTAGGTTTAGGTTAAGGGATTTTAGGTTAAGGGTTAGGTTTAGGGATCGAGGTTAGAGTTAGTTATCACAAGTTTGTGATTTGGGTTTAGGATAAGATTAGATTATGGTTAGGATTGTGGGTTGAGGTTAAGGTTAGGTACCTTAAGGTTGTAATTAGGTTTAAGGTTAGGTATAATAGTAAGGATTAGGGGTTTAGGTGCGTTTCATGGTTAAATGGTAAGAATTAAGGTTAGGGTTGGGGTCTTTGAATGGAGTCAGAGTTAGGGTTAAGTTTAGGGTTTAATATTAAGATTAGGATTAGGATTGAGGTTAAGGTTAGGGGTTGAGATTAGGTTAGATATCCTAAGGTTAGGGTTAGGTTTAGGATTAGGTTAGGGTTAGGTTAGGTTAGGGTTAGGGTTAGGTTAGGGTTAGGGTTAGGTTAGGGGTTAGGTTCGATGTTTAGGGTTAGGAGTTTAAAGTTTGGAAACAGGATTGGGGTTGGGTTCAGGGTAGGGTTAAGGTTAGGGCTAGTTTTAGGGTTAGGTTTAGGGTTTAGTAGTTTAGAAGTTGGATAAAAGATTGAAGTTGGTTTTCAGGTTAAGGTTGAGGTTAGGGTTAGGTTCTAAAGGTTAGAGTTAGGGTTTTGGAGTTAATAATAGGGTTTGTGTTGGGGGTTAAGGTTAATAACTTGGTTTTGAGATATTAGGTTTTAGGGTTAGGGTTAAAGTTTAGGTCCTAGATTAACAGTATAAAAGGGTTAGGGTAAGGATTAGGTTAGGGTTAGGGTAGGGGTTAGGGTTAGGAGTAGGGGTTAGGGTTAGGGTTGGAGTTAGGGGTCAAGGTTAGGGGTTTAAGTTTGGGTAAGGTTAAAGTTTTAGGTTCATGAGTTAGTAGTTTCAGATAGAGAATTTGAGGTTGGTTGAGGTTGTTTATAGGGGTAAAGTCAGGGTTAGGGGTTTAAAGTTTTCCTTAAAAGTTATTGTTAGAGATAGGGTTAGGTTTGGAGTTTTAGTGTTTGGTTTTAAAAACAAGATATTTATTAAAATTTTAGGTTCTTAGTTTTATTTGATAGTTTTGGAAGAGAGTCGAGTAAAAGGTGTCAGTCAGGTTTTCATCATAAAGTCTCTGTTCCCTACTCATCACCCAGGGGGAAAGAGTGAGGGGAAGAGGGGTTCCTGTGAAAAATTATTATTAAGGAAAGAGGCAGAGTCAGGAGAGGGGTGAAATACCTCTCCCCGCCGGGTGTGGCATGTAAACTCTACCCTCCCCAGAGAATTTAAGAAAAGAGGAAGGAGGTAGAGTCAGGAGAGTGGACCGCATTCGGGCCTCAGTCTCTCCCGCCTATGGCCGGGCAAGTATACTTTACCTCCTCTACTCCCTCATTTGCATGAGGGAAGAGAGGGAGAAGAATGGAAAGGTTTGTCTTTGGATTTTATTATTGTTATTATATTCATAGTTATTTTTTTAAAAAATTAATGATGTCTTTTAAACTATCATAAGGTTTATTATTTTAAAATGAATTAAAATTATGTATTAAAACTATGTATTAAAATAAATTTTATTAAAATAATTTAGTAAAAGAATTTATTAAAAGAGAGAGGTCTGAAAAAGAATCGGTTTGGGTGTATTCTGGCAATGTTCGTCATGGAAAAAGGTTTCCTTAACCAGACTTTCTGCCTTGAATAATTTCCCATATTCTCGCCATTTTCCTAATCAGGTCCTCAAAAAGTTTTTAATAAAATTATTTACAACATGACAATATAACAATATAACCATAACTGTTTAACAAAATTGGAACAATATTAATTAGAACTAACGTCCAGTAAAATATATACAAGTAGTTGAGTTTTCACAATTCCAAGTTTTTCGATTCATTTGTCGTTGAGTCCAAAGGGATGATTCGTTCCCAGTTTTTAATCCAACGTTTTTCCGCTTGTCTCCTTTGGATGGTGGTCCATTTAGGGTCATGTTCAATCCCTCTCATTGTGAGGTTTTGAAAGCCGTGGTCTTGAAAATGTTTGACAAGGTGGGTTTGTGTTTTATGTCCCTGTGTAATATTATATTTATGATTGGCTAATCGGGCCTTGAGTGTGTTCCTGGTCTCCCCAATGTATTGTTGGGGCATTTTTGCATTTAATAATATAAATGCAATTGGCTTGTTTTAACGGGATGTTGTTAGGTAGCGCAAATTTGGCCCCGTTCTTCTATTTTTGCTGTTTGGTTTTTGGGAAAACGTCCTTGTGTCCCGGGGTCGGAGTTTGGCTTTGACCAGGATATCTTTAAGGGTTGGATTTCTCCTGTAAGCAGATATAATTTTGTAGTGTTCCGGTATGTTGGTTTGAGCCAGAACTGTGTTGAAATTCTCCTTGATTTTTTATTTGCCTTGGTTGCGTATCCAGAGTAAGTTGAAATAAGAGGAATAACACTTTTTCCTTTCGAATTTCAGTTGTTGGAATCGGGTCTGTTTCCTTGGTTTCCAGGTTTGTGTTTTTCTGAATATTTTCAGAAAAGACCTAGTGTAACCCCTATGTCTAAGTTTTTGCATGAGAGTATGCGTCGCATTATCCCTGTCCGTTGGATTGCTGCATATTTTGTGGAACCTCAAGAGCTGGGATTTTAGAATTCCTTTAAAGACATGGTTGGGGTGAAAACTCTTCCTGTGAAGTAAGGCATGGGTGTCCGTTGGTTTAAAATAGACTTTTGTGTCTAGGATGCCCGTTTCACGGAATTGTGGACCTTTGAAGGTTGTAGTGTCCAAGAAATTCACTTCTTTTTGTAAAACTGGGTCAAGTTTAATGGAACTGTGATGGTTATTGAGGATTCGTACGAATTCCTCAAAATCTGTGTCGGAGTGGGTCCAAACACCCCAAATATCATCAAGATACCTGTAATACTTCATTGGAAGTTTTTTGCATTTACGGAAAACCGTTTCCTCCCATTCCGCCATATAGACGTTCGCATAGGCGGAGCAAAGCGTTTCCCATGGCTGTGCCTTTGACCTGAAGATAATATTTACCATTGAATTCAAAATCGTTTTTCGTAAGGCTTAGATGTAGCAATTTTAATATCTCTTCATCAGGTCTGTTGGTCTTGGGATATTTTTGAACCATTTGGCCACTGTTTCAATGCCTTTTGATGTTTCAATGTTTGTATATAGACTTTTCACGTCCATAGTAAAGAGTTTAAATGGTTGTGTGATCACTGTCTGTTTAACTTTTGGACAAAGTCCGTGGTGTCCTTCAAATAACTTGAATGCTTATTTGAAATTGGATTTAGGAAGGAATCAATATATTCAGCGATCCCATAACTCTCACTTCCACAGTCTGAGACTATTGGTCTCCCCGGTGGGATGTTTCCTGTCCAATCGGAGCGTGGTTTATGAATTTTCGGCAGTAAGTAGAAACGTCTAGACCTATAAGGGGCTTGTCCCTTAAGATAAACGCACTGTTTCTTTGTGAGGAAATGTTTTTCTCGGAGATTTTCCAAAATCAGCGATATTTGAGTTGCAGTTTTGTCTTTGATGGGATTAGTCAATGGCCTGTAATAATCGGCATCCTGTAATTGGCGCAGAGCCTCCTTTACATAATCTGTGCGGTTCATTAAAATGATCGCGCTGCCTTTGTCTGCTGGTTTTATTATAATATCAGACATTTTTTGCAAATCTTGTAATGCCTGCTCCTCTTCCTTCGTCAAATTAGGTTTATCTTTGGTTTGTTTGAGTCGAGTCAAGGAGTCTTGGTCTTTTTGGATTAATTTGTTTATACAATCCGGAAGTTTTGTTGGTTCTGGTTCCCAGTTTGAAGATCCCTGAAATGGTTTTATTTTTGGAGCTGGTGTTGGGCCAAAATATGTACTGAGTTTCAGTCGCCTATGATACTGTGTCAAGTCAACACTAAGGGCTGTACGTTTATTTGGGTTGTTTGATGGTACGAAAGAAAGGCCCTTTTTGAGTAACTCACTCTGTGCTTTTGTTAAGTGCATTTGTGACAGATTCACTATTTCTTTGTCTCGTTTTGGGGACCTCAATTAAGGTCCCATTTAAGTTAAAAAGAGAGCCAATGTTTGAGCATTTCTTGTGCTGTGTTTTTGTCCAGTGTAAGTTGTCAGGACCGGTGGCGAATTTTTCTTTGGAAGCCTCGGATTTGGTGGGTGGTCTCCTTGATCAGGTTGTTGAGGCGTTTAATATTGTTTTGTAGGTCCAGTGGTTGTTTTTCCGAGATGTTGACGTTGGGGATGTAGATGGTTGCTAGTGGGAACGTAGCTTTTGCAGAATTCAGCATTGCCCGGAGGTCTTTCTGCAGGTGAGTTGGGTTACTTATTTTCCGGTTATTTAGACCAAAGGATAGAATAACCTTTTGGACGTCATCCGAGGTCGGAGTTTTGTTTTTTATTATGTGTGCTGCGTGGCTTAAATTTCCACCTGGATAGCAATCCACCTGTATGCGAGGGTCGTTGATGACGGGTAACCTGGAGATGTTCGAATCTCCAACGATCAGAATTTGTCTGGTTGGACTTAGTGTCCAGTTGAGATATTTATTACCTTGGTGGTTGTGGGATTGAAAGAGATGATTTGGTTCTGCTGTGCCTTGTTTTGTAATCCCACTTAATGGTGAGGGTAGTGTTGGAGTTATCTGGCTTCCGGTTGTGTTCTGTTGGTTCCGTGTTTTGGGATTTACGGGAGAGTAAAGAGATTGTAGGGAGTCAAGAGGGCCCGGTAAATCAAAGTCAGGGGGGCAATTTGTGTCTTCAATATGCCTTCTCTTGGTGGAGGAGTTGTCTCCAAGTGTAATAATGGTTGGATAGGTGTTTTTGGCGGGCTGTGGACCGCGGTTGCTTCTAAAGGGAGTTCCTGGGGAAGCGGAATTTGAAGAATTCTTTCTTTGCTTCCTGGATTGTTTTATCTTTGATCCTTTTTGGTCTCTCTTGACCCATCGTGTGGCAACCAGAAGTGCCTGGTCCCATTCCTCTCTGGGGTTGTGGATAGGTTTACGGCACAGTCAGCCATGGTTTGTTGGTAATGTTCCTGTAAAATTTGAAGGGTGGTTTGAGTCCAATTTTTGCGTTCCCTGTTTTAAGTTGGTCGGAGAGGGCGTTCGGGAAGGCTGGAGTGACCGTAGCTATCAGTTCCTCTGAGTTTTTCGGAAGGATATTGGGGTTGGGGTCGTTGGTTCACAATTGCAGTATACGTAATGGTGGTATGTTTTGATGTACGTTGTCATATTCCTGACAATTGAGCGAAAGACATTGTCCGGATTGATCGGGACTGCCATGGTTGTTTTATCTAAGGGATAAAGAGAGAGAAAAATCTTGCTGGAACATTGCGTACTGGAATTTATAAGGTAAGTCATCTTGTCCGAAGGCACTGGCTGGGTTAGGTTTTTGTTAGATTATCTCGATGATCCCCTGCTTCGTCCAACGACTGGGCAGTTAGATAGGAATCAAAGGTGGGTGCACGGGCCGGCGCACGTCAGTATGAGCTTACCATTTCCTGCAATGTCATATTATCATAATTTGATATAGTTGGGTGACCTTTCATGGATTACGGTTTGTATTTCCGAGCAGATAAGTATTATTTTTGCGAGCAAGTTAGTATTGATAGGTTTGTTAAGATTTGTATTCTTTCTAATAAAGTAAGATTTGTTAATTACTAAAAAATCGTTTGTTTTTCTGGTATTCTTTAGGTGATTCTTCTGTCAGGTAAGTTTTTTTCCTTTGTATCCATTTTAGGTGATTCTTCTGTAAGGTAAGTTCCTTATTGTATCCATTTTTAGGTGATCCTTCTGTTAGGTAAGTTTTTATAGATTTTATCTTTCCGTATTGTCGATTTGTTGGTTAACTATTAATTTTAGGTGTTAATTTTTTTAGGTGGAGTCGGATATATTGAGACATTAAGGTAAGTACGTATCATAATTAAGGTAAGTTTTTGTTTTGTAATTTGATTGCTGAGTCTAAATTAGTCTCCAGAGGGAGCTAGAAAATGAGATAAAGGGATAGGTGAAAAAAGGTTTGCACAGTAAAAATCAAACTATTTTTCTGGTCTCCTTCCCCAAGGGAGGGGGAGTCGGAGAACCAATGGTTACATTTGTAGATGAAATTTTAGTCAGTGTGTTTTTTTAAAAAGTTGTTTTTGAGGAGTTAAAAGGCAGTAAAAATCTAGTTATTCCGATTAAAAATTTTTTTGTTTTTACAACAGGTAGGTGCTATTTAAAAATTAGGATAGGTAATCGGTTTGTTTTCTATTTGAAAAGGGTTGGATAGACATCATTTTAGGTATTTAATTTTCTTTTTCCGTAAGGTTGTTATGATCGAAGAGGTATCATTTGTAAGGTAAGTGTTAAGGTAAGTATTTAAGGATAAAGTTATTTCTGGAGGTAAGTATTATAGTTAAATTTTAGGAAAGTTAAATTTTAGGACACATCATCAGTAGTGAACCTCAGTATCATCAAGTGTTTCGCCATTACCAACTAGACACTCTCCACTGAGGGCGGCCCTCCCGGATTGATCAAGTCCCGGAGTGTGTCCCATAGTCAATTAGTTTTTGTCATAGAAAGTAGAGGTTAAGTTTTAAGGTTTAAGTTTTTAGGATCGTAAATTTGGGTTTTTGGTGTCTAAAACGGTTAAAGTCTTAGATAGAGTTAAATTAGAACATAATCTTATGTTTGAGGGCTAATTTAAATTGTTAAGATAGGATTTAATAGTAAAATTTAGGGTTTTAAGTTAAAGAAAATTGATGTTAAGGCTCAGGAGCAATTTTGTAGAAAGATAGGTTAATATACTTAAGTAAACCTAAAGGGTTCAAATGGGCTAAGTTGCTAAGTTTTTTGGTTGCTAATTAAATTAATAGGGGGGCTAAAATTCTAGAAAGTAAGAGTTTTTTGGAGATAAATCTTCAAAATTAAGTAAGTTATGGCTAAAATAATGTTAAAGGCTAAAGGGTTGGTTTTAGGTCTAAATAATAAGTTAGTTTTAGACTAAAAAGGAGATTATGAATTAAGTAACGGCTAAAAATGGCTAAAATAGTTACTAGCCATAAAGTAGCTAATCGGCTAAAAGAACTAAAACTAAGGAGTCGAAATAGAGGTCCAAGCTGAGCGGAGGCCTAGGTCCCGCAGATCCACGACCTGATCACCTAAGCTGGATCAGGGGACGGAGAATTTGGAGTTAAAAGTTTGGAGGGTAAAAGTTTGAAGAGTTCAATTTAAGTTTTTTTAGTCAGATAAGGACCAAATTAAACGTATGTGGTGCACAATGGGCTGTTGCGTTGGTGAGGCTAAACCTCGTAGAAGACTTGGCTACGATTAAGGTCCTGCTGCCGTGGACCACCACTCCCGCAGTGCTGTCCTAGAGGCGGACACGGGGCCGACACGCACGCCTGTCTGAGGAAACCGTCTGTTAACACCGCTAGGTATCCCGGTTAGAACTCAGAGCTAGGCCGAAGCTTTGGTTTCTGGAGGTCTAGGAGGTCTGAAGGTCTTGAAGATCTGGGAGGTCTGGAGATCATGGAACCGACTAAAGACCCGGTTAAAAACCAGGTCTATAGTCGGAAATTAGTCTATTTTTGAAAGCATTCCTGTACTCCATACAACGCACAGTCCCAGGAAATGCTAGAAGTAAAACTAATTTTAAGAGCCAATATAGTAAAAGTTTGAAGAAAAATTTTTAAGAAAATTTTAACTTCAAAGTTAAGATTTTAGACCTTGCCTGTGCCCCATACACCGCACGACTACAGGAAGGTTAGAGCCTATATATCAAAGTATATGCAAATACCTGTGCCCCATACAACGCACGACCCCAGGTATGCAGAGTGACTCACCATGAAAGATGCGTCCTCAGAAGCTCTGACCTGGGGTCAATTTTTCGGGGGGTAGTGGTTTCGCAAGTGATATTTTTCACTTATGGTGTAGAGAAGTGTGACCCATAATACCTTGCTGCATTTTAGTTAAAATTTTGGTCCAATAAAAATTATTTCCTGACCGGATTTAATTATTCGTATTATTTTCCCATCATGCCTATATTCAGTAAGATAGAACCATAAGTGAAACAGATGGACAGTTTAATGTGGTGTCCCTCCATTATAATAATTAAATGGGTTTGAATTGAGGGCCGCCAACGGAGCTGGGCCCAACACTGCCCCAAGACGCCCCGAGGCGGCGACTGTCAAAGATCAAAACCATCCATCATGAATTAAAGGGCAAATGCAACACTTATTTTAGACATCGAACAAAATTGGGGGAAAAAATAATTAATTAAAAAGGTATTAATTAGGTAGGTGGGTGTTTTAAGGGTCAACAGGTTAAAGGATATTTCGTTAAATATTTTAGAGCATTTTAAAGGAACAATACCATTATTCGTTATGTTTGGTAACCTGAGGTGGGGGGTTAAGGTTATGTTTAGGCCAAGGGCCAGAGTTAGGTTTAGGAGCCTAGAGGGCCAGGCCAGGCCAGGCCAGGGCCAGGGCCAGGCCTAGGCCAAGGGACTTTAGGCCAAGGGTCAGGCTTAGGATCGAGGTTAGAGTTAGTTATCACAAGTTTGTGATTTGGGTTTAGGACAAGATTAGATTATGGTTAGGATTGTGGGTTGAGGTTAAGGTTAGGCACCTTAAGGTTGTAATTAGGTTTAAGGTTAGGTATAATAGTAAGGACTAGGCCTAGGTGCTCATGGTTAAATGGCAAGAATTAAGGTTAGGGCTGGGGTCTTTGAACGGAGCCAGAGTTAGGCTAAGTTTAGGCCTAATACAAGATTAGGATTAGGACTGAGGCCAAGGCCAGGGCCGAGATTAGGCCAGACATCCCAAGGCCAGGCCAGGCCCAGGATCAGGCCAGGGCCAGGCCAGGCCAGGCCAGGCCAGGCCAGGGCCAGGCCAGGCCAGGGCCAGGTCCGATGCCCAGGCCAGGAGCCTAAAGCCTGGAAACAGGACTGGGGCTGGGTCCAGGGCAGGGCCAAGGCCAGGGCCAGCCTTAGGCCAGGCCTAGGCCTAGCAGCCAGGCTGGATAAAAGATCAGCTGGCCTTCAGGCCAAGGCTGAGGCCAGGCCAGGTCCTCCGCCAGAGCCAGGCCAGGAGAATAACAGGCCTGTGCTGGGGGCCAAGGCCAATAACCTGGCCTTGAGATAATAGGCCTTAGGCCAGGCCAAAGCCAGGTCCCAGATCAACAGCATGGGCCAGGCAGGATAGGCCAGGCCAGGCAGGGGGCCAGGCCAGGAGCAGGGCCAGGCCAGGCCCAGGGCAAGGCCAGGGCCTTAAGCCTGGGCAAGGCCAAAGCCCAGGTCCAGAGCCAGCAGGCCAGCCAGGCCAGGCCAGGCCAGGCCAGGCCAGGCCAGGCCAGGCCAGGCCAGGCCAGGCCAGGCCAGGCCAGGCCAGGCCAGGCCAGGCCAGGCCAGGCCAGGCCAGGCCAGGCCAGGCCAGGCCAGGCCAGGCCAGGCCAGGCCAGGCCAGGCCAGGCCAGGCCAGGCCAGGCCAGGCCAGGCCAGGCCAGGCCAGGCCAGGCCAGGCCAGGCCAGGCCAGGCCAGGCCAGGCCAGGCCAGGCCAGGCCAGGCCAGGCCAGGCCAGGCCAGGCCAGGCCAGGCCAGGCCAGGCCAGGCCAGGCCAGGCCAGGCCAGGCCAGGCCAGGCCAGGGCCAGGCCAGGCCAGGCCAGGCCAGGCCAGGCCAGGCCAGGCCAGGCCAGGCCAGGCCAGGCCAGGCCAGGCCAGGCCAGGCCAGGCCAGGCCAGGCCAGGCCAGGCCAGGCCAGGCCAGGCCAGGCCAGGCCAGGCCAGGCCAGGCCAGGCCAGGCCAGGCCAGGCCAGGCCAGGCCAGGCCAGGCCAGGCCAGGCCAGGCCAGGCCAGGCCAGGCCAGGCCAGGCCAGGCCAGGCCAGGCCAGGCCAGGCCAGGCCAGGCCAGGCCAGGCCAGGCCAGGCCAGGCCAGGCCAGGCCAGGCCAGGCCAGGCCAGGCCAGGCCAGGCCAGGCCAGGCCAGGCCAGGCCAGGCCAGGCCAGGCCAGGCCAGGCCAGGCCAGGCCAGGCCAGGCCAGGCCAGGCCAGGCCAGGCCAGGCCAGGCCAGGCCAGGCCAGGCCAGGCCAGGCCAGGCCAGGCCAGGCCAGGCCAGGCCAGGCCAGGCCAGGCCAGGCCAGGCCAGGCCAGGCCAGGCCAGGCCAGGCCAGGCCAGGCCAGGCCAGGCCAGGCCAGGCCAGGCCAGGCCAGGCCAGGCCAGGCCAGGCCAGGCCAGGCCAGGCCAGGCCAGGCCAGGCCAGGCCAGGCCAGGCCAGGCCAGGCCAGGCCAGGCCAGGCCAGGCCAGGCCAGGCCAGGCCAGGCCAGGCCAGGCCAGGCCAGGCCAGGCCAGGCCAGGCCAGGCCAGGCCAGGCCAGGCCAGGCCAGGCCAGGCCAGGCCAGGCCAGGCCAGGCCAGGCCAGGCCAGGCCAGGCCAGGCCAGGCCAGGCCAGGCCAGGCCAGGCCAGGCCAGGCCAGGCCAGGCCAGGCCAGGCCAGGCCAGGCCAGGCCAGGCCAGGCCAGGCCAGGCCAGGCCAGGCCAGGCCAGGCCAGGCCAGGCCAGGCCAGGCCAGGCCAGGCCAGGCCAGGCCAGGCCAGGCCAGGCCAGGCCAGGCCAGGCCAGGCCAGGCCAGGCCAGGCCAGGCCAGGCCAGGCCAGGCCAGGCCAGGCCAGGCCAGGCCAGGCCAGGCCAGGCCAGGCCAGGCCAGGCCAGGCCAGGCCAGGCCAGGCCAGGCCAGGCCAGGCCAGGCCAGGCCAGGCCAGGCCAGGCCAGGCCAGGCCAGGCCAGGCCAGGCCAGGCCAGGCCAGGCCAGGCCAGGCCAGGCCAGGCCAGGCCAGGCCAGGCCAGGCCAGGCCAGGCCAGGCCAGGCCAGGCCAGGCCAGGCCAGGCCAGGCCAGGCCAGGCCAGGCCAGGCCAGGCCAGGCCAGGCCAGGCCAGGCCAGGCCAGGCCAGGCCAGGCCAGGCCAGGCCAGGCCAGGCCAGGCCAGGCCAGGCCAGGCCAGGCCAGGCCAGGCCAGGCCAGGCCAGGCCAGGCCAGGCCAGGCCAGGCCAGGCCAGGCCAGGCCAGGCCAGGCCAGGCCAGGCCAGGCCAGGCCAGGCCAGGCCAGGCCAGGCCAGGCCAGGCCAGGCCAGGCCAGGCCAGGCCAGGCCAGGCCAGGCCAGGCCAGGCCAGGCCAGGCCAGGCCAGGCCAGGCCAGGCCAGGCCAGGCCAGGCCAGGCCAGGCCAGGCCAGGCCAGGCCAGGCCAGGCCAGGCCAGGCCAGGCCAGGCCAGGCCAGGCCAGGCCAGGCCAGGCCAGGCCAGGCCAGGCCAGGCCAGGCCAGGCCAGGCCAGGCCAGGCCAGGCCAGGCCAGGCCAGGCCAGGCCAGGCCAGGCCAGGCCAGGCCAGGCCAGGCCAGGCCAGGCCAGGCCAGGCCAGGCCAGGCCAGGCCAGGCCAGGCCAGGCCAGGCCAGGCCAGGCCAGGCCAGGCCAGGCCAGGCCAGGCCAGGCCAGGCCAGGCCAGGCCAGGCCAGGCCAGGCCAGGCCAGGCCAGGCCAGGCCAGGCCAGGCCAGGCCAGGCCAGGCCAGGCCAGGCCAGGCCAGGCCAGGCCAGGCCAGGCCAGGCCAGGCCAGGCCAGGCCAGGCCAGGCCAGGCCAGGCCAGGCCAGGCCAGGCCAGGCCAGGCCAGGCCAGGCCAGGCCAGGCCAGGCCAGGCCAGGCCAGGCCAGGCCAGGCCAGGCCAGGCCAGGCCAGGCCAGGCCAGGCCAGGCCAGGCCAGGCCAGGCCAGGCCAGGCCAGGCCAGGCCAGGCCAGGCCAGGCCAGGCCAGGCCAGGCCAGGCCAGGCCAGGCCAGGCCAGGCCAGGCCAGGCCAGGCCAGGCCAGGCCAGGCCAGGCCAGGCCAGGCCAGGCCAGGCCAGGCCAGGCCAGGCCAGGCCAGGCCAGGCCAGGCCAGGCCAGGCCAGGCCAGGCCAGGCCAGGCCAGGCCAGGCCAGGCCAGGCCAGGCCAGGCCAGGCCAGGCCAGGCCAGGCCAGGCCAGGCCAGGCCAGGCCAGGCCAGGCCAGGCCAGGCCAGGCCAGGCCAGGCCAGGCCAGGCCAGGCCAGGCCAGGCCAGGCCAGGCCAGGCCAGGCCAGGCCAGGCCAGGCCAGGCCAGGCCAGGCCAGGCCAGGCCAGGCCAGGCCAGGCCAGGCCAGGCCAGGCCAGGCCAGGCCAGGCCAGGCCAGGCCAGGCCAGGCCAGGCCAGGCCAGGCCAGGCCAGGCCAGGCCAGGCCAGGCCAGGCCAGGCCAGGCCAGGCCAGGCCAGGCCAGGCCAGGCCAGGCCAGGCCAGGCCAGGCCAGGCCAGGCCAGGCCAGGCCAGGCCAGGCCAGGCCAGGCCAGGCCAGGCCAGGCCAGGCCAGGCCAGGCCAGGCCAGGCCAGGCCAGGCCAGGCCAGGCCAGGCCAGGCCAGGCCAGGCCAGGCCAGGCCAGGCCAGGCCAGGCCAGGCCAGGCCAGGCCAGGCCAGGCCAGGCCAGGCCAGGCCAGGCCAGGCCAGGCCAGGCCAGGCCAGGCCAGGCCAGGCCAGGCCAGGCCAGGCCAGGCCAGGCCAGGCCAGGCCAGGCCAGGCCAGGCCAGGCCAGGCCAGGCCAGGCCAGGCCAGGCCAGGCCAGGCCAGGCCAGGCCAGGCCAGGCCAGGCCAGGCCAGGCCAGGCCAGGCCAGGCCAGGCCAGGCCAGGCCAGGCCAGGCCAGGCCAGGCCAGGCCAGGCCAGGCCAGGCCAGGCCAGGCCAGGCCAGGCCAGGCCAGGCCAGGCCAGGCCAGGCCAGGCCAGGCCAGGCCAGGCCAGGCCAGGCCAGGCCAGGCCAGGCCAGGCCAGGCCAGGCCAGGCCAGGCCAGGCCAGGCCAGGCCAGGCCAGGCCAGGCCAGGCCAGGCCAGGCCAGGCCAGGCCAGGCCAGGCCAGGCCAGGCCAGGCCAGGCCAGGCCAGGCCAGGCCAGGCCAGGCCAGGCCAGGCCAGGCCAGGCCAGGCCAGGCCAGGCCAGGCCAGGCCAGGCCAGGCCAGGCCAGGCCAGGCCAGGCCAGGCCAGGCCAGGCCAGGCCAGGCCAGGCCAGGCCAGGCCAGGCCAGGCCAGGCCAGGCCAGGCCAGGCCAGGCCAGGCCAGGCCAGGCCAGGCCAGGCCAGGCCAGGCCAGGCCAGGCCAGGCCAGGCCAGGCCAGGCCAGGCCAGGCCAGGCCAGGCCAGGCCAGGCCAGGCCAGGCCAGGCCAGGCCAGGCCAGGCCAGGCCAGGCCAGGCCAGGCCAGGCCAGGCCAGGCCAGGCCAGGCCAGGCCAGGCCAGGCCAGGCCAGGCCAGGCCAGGCCAGGCCAGGCCAGGCCAGGCCAGGCCAGGCCAGGCCAGGCCAGGCCAGGCCAGGCCAGGCCAGGCCAGGCCAGGCCAGGCCAGGCCAGGCCAGGCCAGGCCAGGCCAGGCCAGGCCAGGCCAGGCCAGGCCAGGCCAGGCCAGGCCAGGCCAGGCCAGGCCAGGCCAGGCCAGGCCAGGCCAGGCCAGGCCAGGCCAGGCCAGGCCAGGCCAGGCCAGGCCAGGCCAGGCCAGGCCAGGCCAGGGCCAGGCCAGGCCAGGCCAGGCCAGGCCAGGCCAGGCCAGGCCAGGCCAGGCCAGGCCAGGCCAGGCCAGGCCAGGCCAGGCCAGGCCAGGCCAGGCCAGGCCAGGCCAGGCCAGGCCAGGCCAGGCCAGGCCAGGCCAGGCCAGGCCAGGCCAGGCCAGGCCAGGCCAGGCCAGGCCAGGCCAGGCCAGGCCAGGGCCAGGCCAGGCCAGGCCAGGCCAGGCCAGGCCAGGCCAGGCCAGGCCAGGCCAGGCCAGGCCAGGCCAGGCCAGGCCAGGCCAGGCCAGGCCAGGCCAGGCCAGGCCAGGCCAGGCCAGGCCAGGCCAGGCCAGGCCAGGCCAGGCCAGGCCAGGCCAGGCCAGGCCAGGCCAGGCCAGGCCAGGCCAGGCCAGGCCAGGCCAGGCCAGGCCAGGCCAGGCCAGGCCAGGCCAGGCCAGGCCAGGCCAGGCCAGGCCAGGCCAGGCCAGGCCAGGCCAGGCCAGGCCAGGCCAGGCCAGGCCAGGCCAGGCCAGGCCAGGCCAGGCCAGGCCAGGCCAGGCCAGGCCAGGCCAGGCCAGGCCAGGCCAGGCCAGGCCAGGCCAGGCCAGGCCAGGCCAGGCCAGGCCAGGCCAGGCCAGGCCAGGCCAGGCCAGGCCAGGCCAGGCCAGGCCAGGCCAGGCCAGGCCAGGCCAGGCCAGGCCAGGCCAGGCCAGGCCAGGCCAGGCCAGGCCAGGCCAGGCCAGGCCAGGCCAGGCCAGGCCAGGCCAGGCCAGGCCAGGCCAGGCCAGGCCAGGCCAGGCCAGGCCAGGCCAGGCCAGGGCCAGGCCAGGCCAGGCCAGGCCAGGCCAGGCCAGGCCAGGCCAGGCCAGGCCAGGCCAGGCCAGGCCAGGCCAGGCCAGGCCAGGCCAGGCCAGGCCAGGCCAGGCCAGGCCAGGCCAGGCCAGGCCAGGCCAGGCCAGGCCAGGCCAGGCCAGGCCAGGCCAGGCCAGGCCAGGCCAGGCCAGGCCAGGCCAGGCCAGGCCAGGCCAGGCCAGGCCAGGCCAGGCCAGGCCAGGCCAGGCCAGGCCAGGCCAGGCCAGGCCAGGCCAGGCCAGGCCAGGCCAGGCCAGGCCAGGCCAGGCCAGGCCAGGCCAGGCCAGGCCAGGCCAGGCCAGGCCAGGCCAGGCCAGGCCAGGCCAGGCCAGGCCAGGCCAGGCCAGGCCAGGCCAGGCCAGGCCAGGCCAGGCCAGGCCAGGCCAGGCCAGGCCAGGCCAGGCCAGGCCAGGCCAGGCCAGGCCAGGCCAGGCCAGGCCAGGCCAGGCCAGGCCAGGCCAGGCCAGGCCAGGCCAGGCCAGGCCAGGCCAGGCCAGGCCAGGCCAGGCCAGGCCAGGCCAGGCCAGGCCAGGCCAGGCCAGGCCAGGCCAGGCCAGGCCAGGCCAGGCCAGGCCAGGCCAGGCCAGGCCAGGCCAGGCCAGGCCAGGCCAGGCCAGGCCAGGCCAGGCCAGGCCAGGCCAGGCCAGGCCAGGCCAGGCCAGGCCAGGCCAGGCCAGGCCAGGCCAGGCCAGGCCAGGCCAGGCCAGGCCAGGCCAGGCCAGGCCAGGCCAGGCCAGGCCAGGCCAGGCCAGGCCAGGCCAGGCCAGGCCAGGCCAGGCCAGGCCAGGCCAGGCCAGGCCAGGCCAGGCCAGGCCAGGCCAGGCCAGGCCAGGCCAGGCCAGGCCAGGCCAGGCCAGGCCAGGCCAGGCCAGGCCAGGCCAGGCCAGGCCAGGCCAGGCCAGGCCAGGCCAGGCCAGGCCAGGCCAGGCCAGGCCAGGCCAGGCCAGGCCAGGCCAGGCCAGGCCAGGCCAGGCCAGGCCAGGCCAGGCCAGGCCAGGCCAGGCCAGGCCAGGCCAGGCCAGGCCAGGCCAGGCCAGGCCAGGCCAGGCCAGGCCAGGCCAGGCCAGGCCAGGCCAGGCCAGGCCAGGCCAGGCCAGGCCAGGCCAGGCCAGGCCAGGCCAGGCCAGGCCAGGCCAGGCCAGGCCAGGCCAGGCCAGGCCAGGGCCAGGCCAGGCCAGGCCAGGCCAGGCCAGGCCAGGCCAGGCCAGGCCAGGCCAGGCCAGGCCAGGCCAGGCCAGGCCAGGCCAGGCCAGGCCAGGCCAGGCCAGGCCAGGCCAGGCCAGGCCAGGCCAGGCCAGGCCAGGCCAGGCCAGGCCAGGCCAGGCCAGGCCAGGCCAGGCCAGGCCAGGCCAGGCCAGGCCAGGCCAGGCCAGGCCAGGCCAGGCCAGGGCCAGGCCAGGCCAGGCCAGGCCAGGCCAGGCCAGGCCAGGCCAGGCCAGGCCAGGCCAGGCCAGGCCAGGCCAGGCCAGGCCAGGCCAGGCCAGGCCAGGCCAGGCCAGGCCAGGCCAGGCCAGGCCAGGCCAGGCCAGGCCAGGCCAGGCCAGGCCAGGCCAGGCCAGGCCAGGCCAGGCCAGGCCAGGCCAGGCCAGGCCAGGCCAGGCCAGGCCAGGCCAGGCCAGGCCAGGCCAGGCCAGGCCAGGCCAGGGCCAGGCCAGGCCAGGCCAGGCCAGGCCAGGCCAGGCCAGGCCAGGCCAGGCCAGGCCAGGCCAGGCCAGGCCAGGCCAGGCCAGGCCAGGCCAGGCCAGGCCAGGCCAGGCCAGGGCCAGGCCAGGCCAGGCCAGGCCAGGCCAGGCCAGGCCAGGCCAGGCCAGGCCAGGCCAGGCCAGGCCAGGCCAGGCCAGGCCAGGCCAGGCCAGGCCAGGCCAGGCCAGGCCAGGCCAGGCCAGGCCAGGCCAGGCCAGGCCAGGCCAGGCCAGGCCAGGCCAGGCCAGGCCAGGCCAGGGCCAGGCCAGGCCAGGCCAGGCCAGGCCAGGCCAGGCCAGGCCAGGCCAGGCCAGGCCAGGCCAGGCCAGGCCAGGCCAGGCCAGGCCAGGCCAGGCCAGGCCAGGCGGGGCCAGGCCAGGCCAGGCCAGGCCAGGCCAGGCCAGGCCAGGCCAGGCCAGGCCAGGCCAGGCCAGGCCAGGGCCAGGCCAGGGCCAGGCCAGGCCAGGCCAGGCCAGGCCAGGCCAGGCCAGGCCAGGGCCAGGCCAGGCCAGGCCAGGGCCAGGCCAGGGCCAGGCCAGGCCAGGCCAGGCCAGGCCAGGCCAGGCCAGGCCAGGCCAGGCCAGGCCAGGCCAGGCAGGCCAGGCCAGGCCAGGCCAGGCCAGGGCCAGGCCAGGCCAGGCCAGGCCAGGCCAGGGCCAGGGCCAGGCCAGGCCAGGCCAGGCCAGGCCAGGCCAGGCCAGGCCAGGCCAGGCCAGGCCAGCCAGCCAGGCCAGGCCAGGCCAGGCCAGGCCAGGCCAGGCCAGGCCAGGCCAGGGCCAGGCCAGGCCAGGCCAGGCCAGGGCCAGGCCAGGCCAGGCCAGGCCAGGCCAGGCCAGGCCAGGCCAGGCCAGGCCAGGCCAGGCCAGGCCAGGCCAGGCCAGGCCAGGCCAGGCCAGGCCAGGGCCAGGCCAGGCCAGGCCAGGCCAGGCCAGGCCAGGCCAGGCCAGGCCAGGCCAGGCCAGGCCAGGCCAGGCCAGGCCAGGCCAGGCCAGGCCAGGCCAGGCCAGGCCAGGCCAGGCCAGGCCAGGCCAGGCCAGGCCAGAGCCAACACGCAACCGAACCCAGCTAC
>JABXJD010001244.1:0-10000 GCA_013375575.1 Percina caprodes
TCATTGTTACCATTGTCGTTATGAACATCATCGTCTCCTCGCTAATCATTCATCACCTGTAAATGGAAGAGGAGGAAGAAGTGCTGAAGGGAGGGTGACATCTGAAGAAGAGAGAATAGAGGAGGAGTAAAGGCTTGTTATTATGTTTTAATAGCTTTCCCCAGGGAGGAGAGGGCCCATTCCTGCTCAGCTGATGAAAGGAGCAGAGCAGAGAGGAGAGAGAGAGGGTGTACAGGTGAGGAAAGGCTGAGGATTAAAGGACTGGGGGGGGGATGAAGAGAGGGGACATCGACAGTGGACATGAGTCCGTCCTGAGTGGTGTTACCCAACCCTCATGTTGTCCTGGGTTCAAATTTGACCCGTTTCCAAGTTTTTTTGTTTTTTATATCAGAAATATGGGAAATTAAACAAGATGACAAAACATTGGGGAAGAAAGCGTAAAAAGATATTGGAAAAAGTGACAAAAACTGCAACAAAAAAAAAAAACTCTGGAAGTTAGCATCAAAAACCTTGGAAAAAACTGCTAAAATTACGAACAACTGACAAAATGTCAACAAAAGGGTCAAAGGGGGGTTGCATATAACTACAGTGCATTACTTTTTGAATCAATACATACAAATGGTTGATGAGAACAGCTTGCGACATGGCTCTAGGGATGGCATCGTCGATTGATCCACTAGTCTTGCATTGTCAGACCTTCTTCCACAGCCCAGCACAGGAGGGTCTGGCTAGTCCACACAGGATTCTGGGATGGGGAATAACATTTTCTTATTTATTGGCATTACATTACACCAATCATATTTGTCTAAGCACAGCCCAGAACAACGGCGCCTCTGTAAAATAGCTTCTGAAAGGAACTTGTTTTGGTGGAACATGTACGTTCAAAAGTGGTTTTAGCCGTGCAACAGAAGACTCAGATTGGACAGATAGTCTAGCTAGCTGTCTGGATTTACCCTGCAGAGATCTGAGGACCAGGTAATGGACTTCCAGCCAAAAATGAAGGACATCGGCGGAATTTCTGGCGGTACCTGAACAATCCCGGAAAGGAAACGTCTTCGATATAGATTGGTATATTGGTCTAGACTCAAATATTTCTAATAATTGGGTGACCCATTGACCCCTCTTGTGTTAGCATGGCTGTAGATGTTCATGTTGTTTTTGAGAATCAAATACTAACACTGCTGGGCATCTTTAAGATTATTTTTTGGGCATTTTCGGCCTTTATTTTGACAGGACAGATGAAGACATGAAAGGAGGGATGACATGTAGCAAAGGGCTGCAAGTTGGAGTCAAACCTGGGCCCGCTGCGTCGAGGAGTGAACCTCTATATGTGGGCGCCTGCTCTACCAACTGAGCTATCTGGGCGCCCGACATCTTTAAAACTTGATATGTTCTGATATGACCCTGGGTCACTGATGAAATCTATCCTAACTGCTGTTCATCCAAGCTGACAGCAGCCGACAACATGATTTTATGTTGAGGGACATTCAGGATATCATTAAAAGAAAATTTTCAAATGTAAATTAACAGGATGGAAAAAATTACTTCGGGACCAGATGCTTCTCCCACTTCCTATAACAAAAAAATGTTGTTAGTATAACTTTAAACTTCACTCACTTCACTCCCTCCTTTGAGGCACGGCTCTAAACCCATAAAAACTGTGCACTCGCCCCTCGCTTGCAGCCTGATCGCTGCTTCAGGCTCTGCAACGTCTGAACTCTGAGAGAACAGCTGGAGCCGCCCTCAGCAAAACAGCCCCTTATACTTCATTCACTGCTTGCTCTCTCCCTTATCTATTTATTGATTCAGTGGCTTTGACTGGCCTGACATTTGACGTGTTACCAAAGCAGTACAATGGTTGAAACAATTATATCTATGAGAATACATACATGTTCTTCTCAGCTTCTCACTCTTCCGTTCACCCTCCTGTCTCTCCATTTCTCTTGAAAACAAATTACAGTAGTTTTAGTGTGCCCTACAGAATTATTGGTGGCCTCGGTAAAGATTAGCTCATTACTTTTAAAGATCTTTGGCTCATCCTCACCAGGGGTGCCAATAACTCTGGAGGGCAATGCATATCTTACCCTCCTACGACTCCTTCCCTTCCTCTTCCTCCTCTCAATTGGCCGCCTTATCTCACTTTTAAGTTCATGCATAATGCATAAGACTTTTTTTTTCCGTTTTCTTTTCTGTTAGCAAGAAATGATATTTCCAAAATGAGCAACAAAGGGATTTCATGATCTGAACAGGTTGAATTGAATCTGTGCATGCAGTGAGTGCTGTCCTCCAACCATTGCAGAAGCAAGCAGCTGGGTCAGAGTGTGTCTCTCCCTCCACCCTCAAGCAATGTGCTGATGTGTGTATGTTTGGTGAAAATCATTCATGGGGGTGTTGAATCTTTGTGGGCATCAGTACCCTTGCAGTTTGTACCCACTTTAGGATAAATATCGGCAGACTGTCGCACTGGCTCAAATTGGGGTTAGGGTTAGTCACATTAAAAAAGGTTTGTTTCAGGCGCAATTCACCCTTGGCTAAATCACCCCCTTAGTTATCGTTGCTAAGCCAAGCTGCATGGCGATGTCACGGACTATAACTGCACTCCCTGGAAAAATAGTACATTTTTGTATAAAATAATTACATACTATAATATAAATACATACTGAGATGTGCAATGGTCTATTTACCCTGCTTCTATGTAGTCAATATAGGTGTTGAATGAAGTTCAACCACAAGGTGACCCTTTTATAATTATTCATTTTATTTTGCTTTGACCTCTCCTTGAGAGAGTGTATGTGTATTATATTGTTAAAATTGCCTGCAATATGGACAATAAAGTAAAAAACAAACAAACAAAAAACATACTTGGCAACAAAGCTTTTTCTGATTTCTGATTCTAGTTATATCCACAGCCTTTGCTTTGGGCTTTGGAAAGGAATACATTGTACGTCTCCTTTCAACCTCTCTGGGTAGCAACTGTCACTATCAACAGTGTCCCAGGAACGTCTGACTATATCGGTCATGAGTTTGGAGAATGGTGGACCCAAAGGCAGAGACGGTAAGCAGTGGAGTTGTTTTGATGATTTGATATCATAAAGATGTATGAAAACAAAGGAGTCCTGGAAATGGCAGGCAAAAAGGTAATCCAAAATAAAGTCCAAGGCAAAAATAGAAAAACAGGAAGACTACGACAAACAGGGAAGACTAACACTCAGCTATACAAAACCGGATGATCTGACCCAGGACAAGGGAAACCCAAAGACTAGATACAGAGGGTAACGAGGTAACAAGAGGCAGATGACCCACTCTGACATCTCCATTAGTGCATGTATAGGTACTGAGCATGTGTGTGGAATTCAGGCCTGTGTGCAATAACAACAGAGTGAAAACATTGTAATTTCCTCTTGCGGGATTAATAAAGTATATATTATTATTATTAGGGCTGGGAAACCATAGACAGTTAAAGAAATGGACCAACAGGTCCCGTTGCTCTGGACGGAGACCAGTGAAGTCTATTAGAAGCTCTTTCCGGTGAAGACAATAGAAAAATTTCGCCACCATAAAAAGGTCCAACCTTAGACAGCGCCGGTCCTATACTGCACTGTGATTGGTCCTGCTGGCTAAATCTGGGCGTGGCTTACCAAAAGGGTGAATTGCAGACCGTATTAGGATCAATGCAAATGTATCAATAATGTGACTTGTTCCAATTACTTTGTGGAGACATTGGGAAAATGTGAGAAAACATCGCTGAATAAAATAAGTTAACGGACAGGAAAGATTAAAAATGCAACTTTTCAAAACTGCTCTAAATCATCCATTTCAGAATAGCCTTTTCTTGGCCCTTTTCATGTCTATACTGCAGAAAAGCAGCTTTAAATCTTACTAGCCGAGCACTGGGAGATTGGGAGGATGTGATGGAGTCCACAAGGGCAGTGGGATATTTTGGTGGAGGAATAAATTAGCAGCTTTTGTCTTTGGTGCTATGCCAAGGCATCTGGGAATGCATCCACCACCTTGGAAAACAAGCTTATAGGATGCCATAATGGATCCACTGTAAGTGGAAGCTAGTTTTTTTATTTTTTTATTTTTTTTTAAATACCATCAAGAGGATGATTCTAGTGCTGAGAGCTTGTAATGATACAAACAGGCAATGTTCTTGATTCATGTATTAAAGACACACATCATCAATACTTTTCATGGACTGTTGTACATCATGTTGAGGTTTTATGTGCAAAGCATCAAGTGAGTGATTTCATTTTAAGGCACCTTTTTTTATCAGTTTTTATTAATTTGTTCTCATAATGTTTACTGTGTTCTTGGCTGAGAATGAATGTTTCTCCTGAGAAGGGCTCTTGTTTATCGTGCTTGACGATGTGAAGAGCTGACAGTCTTTAATGGAGACTTTGTGCATTGGGTTGAATCTCAGCTGATCTATTATCTTCAACTCATCATGCTCATGGGGATCTGGGGGAAATCCGAGCACTACCATTGGTTAAAAAAATGGCAAAAGACAGGCTTTATACTGTACTTAGATACGCCAGGGAGAACCCTTTCTACACCCAACCATAACCAAAGTAAAGATACGGTTTCCAAACCATGTTTTCAAATTCGGAGCCAACTGAAAGGCTGCCTCAGTTTTCAGTGAATAGCTTGCTTGATTGAACAAAAGTCCCTTTTTCTGCTTTTGTTGCACTTCTGGTTGGGCGCAAACTGGATTTTGTTGTCTTTGTACTTTCACTCTTCACAATGACAATAAAGTTGAATCTAATCTAATTTCCTATCCTTTACAGGACAGCCAACACATCCTATGGGCGGGTTGAAAACATGCAGAAGTTGCTCCTACTACTGGCTGTGGTCTATTCCCTCTGGGCAGAAATGCCTCCGATGATGCAAAACAATGATTTTAGCGTCATCGGAGGGGGACGTGAGGGGGGATAGCACGACCATTTGAAAATTTTACCGGGTTTCTACTGACAACGTCTAATGCTAACCGGTGAAGTATCCCTTTAAGTGAAATGAGGCACACACACACACACAGAATAAAGTCCTCTGGAGCTGAGAGAAGCCACTTTAGCTGTGGGGCACACACACACACACACACACACACACACTATATACAGTATATGATTTCATTTCTTTTGCCTCCATATACTTTGAGTGCATTATTTAACACCTCAGGAAATGGAAATGTGAACAGGAAATTATGCATCACACAGTGGTTCAGAGCCTCGCTTCATGATAAATCCTCTCTTCTTCCTTCTTCTTAAATCCCAGAGATAATATTGCACTGATTTATTATGTAAGGGTAAAGAGTCATGCATTGACTCCACAGTTCAAACTGATTAAGCTGCCTGTGTGAGAAGACCGATACACACAGGCGTTGTTTTGCATTATTCTCTGTAATGTTCATGCTGCAACACGAGGAACAACAATCAGCTTTCTGTTGTTTGTTTGTCTCACTGTTACTTTTGATTCTTTAGTCTAATGAAGAAGGAATTTCTTCATGAGGAAAGAGTCTTTAGAAGTTTTGTTACCAAGTCTTTGAGGAGCTCCTAATTTCATTTCAACAAGGAGACACCTCGTTGCAGATATGCAAAGATGTATTGTATATATGCATATGAAACAGAGAAACAGATTTAAAGCAGGGATGAAATGCTGTGATTGGATCATGAATTTCATGGCCAATTCTGCATGGTTTAATGAAAAGTGAACGCCTCTAACCAGCTTTTAGGAAGAGAGAACGGTGACTGAAGTCATTGAAGTCTTCCTGAAAGACTTTAGCTTCATTAGCTTAATTAAAATTCAAAGCTCCACTTGTTATTATTATTGTCTCTGATCATTTCTGTACACGGTCTTGTATCTTTTGCTTTTTTCAAAATGTTTTTTATTTTGAGAGCGTTCATTTACAATCCGAACCTCTTCGTTTTAGGTGACTTCAGGCAGGTTGCGGAGAGACTTGGTCCAGCAGAATCTATCAGGCTCCGCCATTGTAAAAAGCTAACCGGAAGAGCTGTATCCCCACTCAGAGACGTTCTTCCAGTCTTCAATTGTTGCCTGACATAGGCCTATTAATTTGTTCCATTTCCATTTCAATTTTTGAGTTCCAAGTCAGAAATTTCAAATGCAATACCCTGTAAAGACGGATTTCCAAATCGGAAAGTCGGAGATCTCACAGTATCTTGAGCAAAGCCGATTTCAAAATCCAACATGGCTTCTCCATGCATCAAGAGCAGTGAACGCTGTAGTGATACACAGATTATTATCATCTTCTGTCTTGTTTGTGTCCATCTAAACCAGTCGTACACGCAGTCCTGTCCAACCTCCATCTGTCGACACAATGCTACAGTGTTAATATGCACAAAATTCGGTGTAATGCGTTGTTATCTGGTATTGCTAACGTGGCTAGCCTGGATAGCACAAACATTCAAACTCGTTACTGGAGTTCGGTCAGCTCAGCAGCTCCAGCTTCGGACATCTGAGGTAAATTGAAACGCAGCATAAGTACATGAAATTACGCACATGACATAGAACCATTGTTACGTTGGTTACGTAAGTAACAATAAGTCAACATTACCTATTTTGTTGCAAATGGACATGGATAGCGGTCTCCTAGGTCCAGAAGTCCAGAAGTTTGTTTGAGGCTAAAAATGCCGAGTTGATATCTGAAGTCTCTTTTATATAGACCTTAGTGGTCCCCTAATACTGTATCTGAAGTCTCTTTTATATAGACCTTAGTGGTCCCCTAATACTGTATCTGAAGTCTCTTTTATATAGACCTTAGTGGTCCCCTAATACTGTATCTGAAGTCTCTTTTATATAGACCTTAGTGGTCCTCTAATACTGTATCTGAAGTCTCTTTTATATAGACCTTAGTGGTCCCCTAATACTGTATCTGAAGTCTCTTTTATATAGACCTTAGTGGTCCCCTAATACTGTATCTGAAGTCTCTTTTATATAGACCTTAGTGGTCCTCTAATACTGTATCTGAAGTCTCTTTTATATAGACCTTAGTGGTCCCCTAATACTGTATCTGAAGTCTCTTTTATATAGACCTTAGTGGTCCCCTAATACTGTATCTGAAGTCTCTTTTATATAGACCTTAGTGGTCCCTAATACTGTATCTGAAGTCTCTTTATATAGACCGTAGTGGTCCCCTAATACTGTATCTGAAGTCTCTTTATATGTAGACCTTAGTGGTCCCCTAATACTGTATCTGAAGTCTCTTTATATAGACCTTAGTGGTCCCCTAATACTGTATCTGAAGTCTCTTTTATATAGACCTTGGTGGTCCCTAATACTGTATCTGAAGTCTCTTTTATATAGACCTTGGTGGTCCCCTCTCTTCAGGTTCATCACTGTATAAATGCTGAATGCACTGATTCATTCAGAATTTACTTACCGGACCTTTAAGATGCTTAATGAAACGAGGTTTCCAGGGACTTACATAATATAGTAATTTACCTGAACTAGACTGTAACCACACTAAAAAAATATGATTTCAACAAAAAGTTGATTTCTTTGTTGGGAATCTAACCATTAGATTTCTGGTATGGTCTCATAATCTTTGCGGGAATATAATGTTACATAAAGTAATGTTCACAACATTTAATCTGCATCGCATAGGCCATTATTTGTAAAAATATATATATATATTATGAGAATGTTTGGCCTGTGGCGTCCTTGGCCTTTTAAATTTTCTACCTATTAAACTTCTCTTATCAGAGAGAAATACGACCTAAGAAGAAGCCTTCGGCGACTGATTACCTCCCGTATATGTCAAGCTTTACTGTCCGCCCTGATGGATGCAGGAGTAATCACAGAGGAGCTTCAGACTCCAGAACCTGGCAGGTATAGATTATGTTGTGGTTGAGTGGGTTCTAAAACTGCCCATCTACTTGGGCTGGATTTCATCAATCTCAATCCTTCACCCATCTGCAGGTTCAAGGCCATTGCTGATTGTGTGCATTTTTGTCATGTTTTAGTTGGTGGCAACTGGTCTGGATCGAAGACAATTCATTTACCGGATAATCAGCTTAACATCCCTCGCCGCCGGATGCCCCTCGCCTTGCAAAACGCCTCTGGTTTTGGGGAACATCAACGAACTTCAAGCAAGCTATTCAGTGAAAATGTCTAGTTTTGAAGACCATTTTCATCGTGCAACAAGGCAGGCCTGCTTGGTTCTTTCAGGGAATGATTGTACAGAATTACAAATAATAATATATAATTTCCTCTCCAACTGGGACATTTTGGGACCCATTGGTGGGATTGCTGTAGACCAAGTACACACGGAGATCCACTGGTAAGAGATAACGAGGTTTAACCATGTATCAGCTAGTTTAAATAGCTGATGTTACTGCATTGTGTCAACAGTTAACTTCATTTAATACTGTACGTGGCGTTTTATTTTTCGGGGGGCAAATGTTCCACCAAAACAAGTTCCTTCCCGAGACCAGCAGGCAGATGCACCATTGCTGTGTCCGGAGCTTAGCGCCGCCCAACACGATTGTGAATGGTTTAAAGAAATGCAAACAACCCACAGCGTTTTTCTCCTATCCAGGCGTGTATGTGTGATAGAACCTGAGGTAGAAAGTCTAATACACACCGTAGGTGATATCTGAAATTAAGCTTCGGTCAAAAACGTCTTTTGAGATTTGTTTTTCTTGCAAGAAAGGTTGAGTACATCACAGAAGAGTCTGAGAGAATGAACAAAGGGACTAGACAGCAGACGGTAGTTATGTACTCCTGTTGCTAGGCAGGAAAGGCAGGGATGTGACAGAGCTGAAAAGCCAAACACAGGTTAGGGGGGGACTATGTTGAACCAGCTCTGCTGACACCTCTAGGTGTGAGCTCGAGGTGTTAGCAGGGTCAAAAGTGAACGTGTCAGAACATCCTGCCCAGGCATCCTGTCTGAATCATTAGTAGAAGAGTAGAAACTGCAGATTCTGAAGAAAGACCAAGCAACAGTATAACAGGTAAGTCCATTTCCATTACAAGCCAGACCTTGCTCCATAGCGATGTAGAGATAGGTCTGGCAAGCGAGACTAGTCGTAACTCAAGCAGATCAGATTAAATCTCTTGCGTCTCTATCTAGAGACCATTTGCACCTGCCATTAAAAAGTGTTTTTGGGTGATCAAACTGCTATGGGATAGTGCTTGACCGCTAGCCTTTCATAAATTAGAAACCCTAGGGGTGGCAGGAAATACGACCCACAGGAGCGTTTTCTGTCCTCATATCTGGACAACAGAATGTAACAGTTACAGGTTGCAGGTTTAGCAAAAGAGCATGGTTAAGGCAAGGCAGCTTTATTTGTAGAGCACATTTCAGCAACAACGCAATTCAAAGTTCTTTACATGAAATATTAAAGAGCAGTTAAAGGTTACAGGTTAATTTAGGTTAAAATCATCTGTCTGTGTTACTTAACTTCCGGTAATGAATGTGACGCAGAGCGTGAAGTAGTTGTGTTTGTTCTGTTTGTTCAATGAAGTAAAAAAATAAAAATAAACAAAACTTGCTGTAAACTTTTATTTTAAAACTGCTTTATTACAAGAGGTCCCTAGAGGGCGCCACCACTAAAACGAGTAATGATGAGTTATGATTGCTGCTTTAAAGGTCCCATGACATGGTGCTCTTTGGATGCTTTTATATAGACCTTAGTGGTCCCTAATACTGGATCTGAAGTCTCTTTTATATAGACCTTAGTGGTCCCTAATACTGTATCTGAAGTCTCTTTTATATAGACCTTAGTGGTCCCCTAATACTGGATCTGAAGTCTCTTTTATATAGACCTTAGTGGTCCCCTAATACTGTATCTGAAGTCTCTTTTATATAGACCTTAGAGGTCCCTAATACTGTATCTGAAGTCTCTTTTATATAGACCTTAGTGGTCCCCTAATACTGTATCTGAAGTCTCTTTATATAGACCTTAGTGGTCCCCTAATACTGTATCTGAAATCTCTTTATATAGACCTTAGTGGTCCCTAATACTGTATCTGAAGTCTCTTT